>SATZ01000489.1:0-27899 GCA_004335205.1 Ascochyta viciae-villosae | reverse complement strand
GAGAACTAATTTCCTAGCTTTAGCTAGACTTTGTCCCTAACCTTTAGCTAGAGGGCTTCCCTTTAGTATGTATTAGCTTACTATTCTTATATCTACTATGCCTCTACTATCTAGGCTTTAATAAAGTTAATTGTTTTAGTAAACTTCTATACTATACTTGCTATAATTTTAGTAGGTTCCCTTATATATTAGTGTAGCAATTCTGCTATTAAGTCTAGGTCTATCTAGACTAGATCTATATTATAACTATACTAGAGGAAGAAAGGGCTAAACTCTATAGACATAGCTACTCTTCCTTTAATTATAATTAAGGCTACAGGCACCTTAGCAGACTAATTATCCTAGGCCTAGTTAGTATAGGCTCTTAAGTAGGCTTCTCCTATAGAGTTTATATATTTAGTACTCTTATTTATTTAGAAGTAGAAGGCTATAGAAAGTCTCTGTATAATGTTTAGCAGTTAGTATATTATCTACTAGAAGTTACTAAGGAATTATATCCTTTAGTTAGAAATAATTGCATTAGGCAACTAGTAGTAAGCTACTACATTAGATATAAATACATAGGTATCTATCTTTACTAATAGGTCTAGTAGGAGGACTAGAATAATATCCTTAGAGAGTCTGTCTATAACAACTATAAGGTTATAGTTACCCTTACTTTTAAGTAAGTCTGTTATAAAGTTTATAGAGATTTCCTTCTAAATTCTATTAGGTAAAGAGAGGAGTTTAAGAAGTCCCTGCTTTAGTTTCCTCTATAGCTTTGTCCTTCTGTATATATTATAGTTCTTTACATACTACTGTAAGGAAGTTAACATCTCTAGCTAGAAGTAAGCTTAGAAGAAGATTATATATATATTTTCCTATCCTAGATAGCCTGTAATTAGAGAATAATAGGCATTACTAATAATCCTAGTCCTAAGGGCATTAGAGTTTAGAACCTATACTCTTCTATAGTAATATAATTAGTCTCTGTTATCTATAGAGCACTTAGAGAGAGAGACTTTAAGGTTAAGCTGTATAGAGAATTTCTAGGCTCCTAAAAAGATAGTAGACTTAGTAAGTTAGTAAGTCTTATTATTTTTAGCAGTGTTCTCCTAAAGCGTTTTAAACTCTTTAATACTATTATATAGTTCTAAGTTCCTAACTAGAGGCGTTTTTATACACGTTTAGTCTAGTTCTATATAGTAGTCCTCTTATAGCTCTTTATTTAGAGAGGTTATAGAGAAGAGTTAATCTGCTCTATATAGCCCTAAACAGAAAACCTGTATACTGTTAACAGAGTTATCTTCTAAACTAGTCCTTATTACTTATATAAATAGTTTTAGCAGTTAAAACTATCTAGTCTTAGTTCTTTTATCTCCTGTAGACAGAGAAACATCTTTCTCTTTTCTTAAGAGTGCGTCTGCTTAGTTATTAGCCTTACTAGGCCTGTAGGTAAAGGTAAGGTTAAACTAGCTAAGAAGGCTTAACTAGCAGATATATCTCTCTAAGAGGAGTTAAGCTTTATAGAAATACTCTAAGTTTTTGTAATTAGTAATAACTGTAAATCTCTTTATCTATTTTAGCTTTATACTCTATTCTTAGAGGTATTTAACTACTACTAGCATCTTCTTATTATAAATAGTATAGTTTACTTCTACCTTAGAGTTCTTAGCTAAGAAGTATACTACTATATAGAGTACCTTATCTTTACTATATTAGGATAGTACTCCTCTTATTGCCTATCCTAACACGTTACACTCTAGTACTATTTCTAAATCTAGATTAAAGTTTATAAGTGCTAGTTCTCTAGTAAATATAGCTTTTATAGTATTAAAGGTGCACTACTAGAGTTCTCCCTACTTAAAGATTATGTTTTTTCCTATTAAGTGTGTAAGAGGTTCTACTATACTAGAAAACTAGTTAATAAACTATTAGTAGAAGTTTATAAACTCTAGAAAACTCTAGATTCTCTTTAATGTCTTTAGGGGTTCTTATAACTTTATAGCAGTAACCTTTATAAAGTCTATTTAGATACTCTTACTAGCCTTAATAATAAATCCTAAATACTTAGTACTCTTAACAGAGAATTTACTCTTTCCTATATTAAGGTGCAAATCTACAGCTCCTAGCTTCTAGATAATTTCCTTAACCTTAGCCTTATACTCTTCTTAGGTGCTACTAGAGTAGATTAATATATTATCTACATAGGCAGAGCACTATTTATCTAAGTACTTTCTTAAGACCTAGTTAATATACTGCTAGAATATACTTAGGGCGTTAGCTAGCCTAAATAGTGTTACTAGCTACTTATAGAGTCTAAATCTTGTCTAAAAAGCTGTCTTCTATTTATCTCTCTTAGCAATCCTAATCTTATAGAAGGCTTAGATAACATCTACCTTAGTAAACTATATTACTTTTAAGATCTGTAAGAGAGTCTTATAGATAAGAGGCAGTAAATACTAGTCCTTCTTAGTAATTGCATTTAGTACTTAATAATTAACACAGAACTAGAGGCATTTACTAGGTTTCTTAATAAACAGCACTAGAGTAGAAGTACTAAACTTACTAACTTAGATAAAGCTCTTATCTAAGTACCTAGTAGGTTGTTGTTAGAGTACTAGAAGCTCCTTTTAAGACATGTTGTATAGTAGCCTCTATAGTACTATTATAGGTTTTCTGTTTTATTTAATTAGCTTAATAGTATAATCTATATTAGGTCTATAGTAAGGTGCTAGCTTATCTACTTCCTCCTTTATAAATATTCTAAACTTATCTTTTAAGAACTCTAAGAGAAGGTCTTAGAGATTTATTAGCTTCTTCTTCTTTAGGGCCTTCTAGATATCTGCTATTAATATAGTAAACAGTTCTATATTCTAGTCTGTCTTAGACTTCTTCCTTAGCGCCTAATACAGCTCTAGGCTAATAGGCCTACGTAGTTAGTTAGAACAGGTGCTTTCTCTACTTCTAACTTATATCTGTAAGAAGTAGATAAAGAATAATTTCTTAGCTAGTGCTATAGTAACTTTGTTTTTATCTATCTATAGTCTTCTTAGGATAAGGTTGTACTCTCTTTCCCTATCTAATATATATGCCTAGAGGGTCTCTCTATAGCTATCTATATTAATCTTTATTCTTATAACATTAGTTACCTAGGTTACCTTCCTAGCTATACCTAATACCTTACGTCTATATATTAAGGTGCATTAGAAGTTATTTTATAATATAAACTTAGAGGAGATTATACTATATATTAAAAACCTAGTATTAATTAGTATATATGCTATAGTGTTGTCTTATACTATTACATATAGTAATATAGGCTTGCTATCTAGCTACTGCTAGTAGAACTCCTAGAACAGTTTCTTCCTCTTTATAACTTCTTGTCTTAACCCCTATTTACACCTTTAAATAGAAGTTTCTAGTTTTCTAAATCTTTATTAGTTAAGTTGTTAATTTTAGAAACCTTAGTAATTACACTTCTAACCTAGACCTTCTCTAGTTTCTTAGCTAGGGCTAGATTATATCTACTTATATAGTGTCTCTTCTTTCTATATCTTAGATAGAAGTTAGTAGTTTTCTGCTAGTTTATAACTTTCTAGGTCTACTACTCTGCTTATAGTTAGTTATTAGACTTAATCCTTCTAGAGTAGACCTTAGTAGGTTTCTAGTCTATACTATCTAGGTTTGCTCTTTATATATATTGTCTAAAGGTGCTGTTTGTTAGTGCCTTAGTCTAGCAGAGGTTAACCTCTACTGCTAAGACTCTAGCTATAAGGCTCTAGAGGTCCTAGTTATCTAGGATGTTTACTAACACTATCTTATTCTAGAAGTCTAGTTAGAGTATAGATATATACCTAGTCTTAAGGTTCTTTGTGTTGTCTTCTTTAGTAGTATTATAGGCTAGCTAGATAAACTCTAAGTTAAAGAACTTAATACTCTAGTTACTCTTCTTTATAGTAATAGTTTAGAGTTTCTGCTAAGAGCGTTCCTTAAACAGGGAGTCCTTATACTACTTATCTAGAAAGTCCTAGAACTAAGCAGTTGTGCCTATTAGGTTATAGTCCTTTTATAATAAGCTAACCTATATAGCCTGTTCTTCTAGCCTGTTAAATATGTAGGCAACTCCTAAGACAGCTTCTTAGTCCTCTATAGACTTTAACTTGTCCTTTATCTAGGACTTAAACATTCTGTATGTATATTAGTTACTACTAAACTTGCCTATATTAGGTAACTTTATAGCCTTACTTAGCTTGTTGTTAATTACTTATATAGAGGTAGAGAGTGTTATACTCTAGGTTAGCACTCTTATAGATGCAACGTAGGCTTAGACCTAAGCTTTAACTAGCCTTTGTATAGTCTTACTTATCTCTTCTTATTATAGTTCTAGGTTAGAGTCTGTAGTAGGGTAGGCTTTAGTGTTAGTAATAGTTACTGCAGCCTTAGGTAGAGTTGCCTATAATAGGTAGGTAGTTAAGCGCTCTAGTATATAAGCAAGTAGCTCCTCTTACTATTCCTTAGGTACTAACAAAGTAGCAAGGCTCTAGAGTTTAGTCCTAATATCTAATTAATTATTGTTACTAGTGCACAGCTTAATGCTGTGCTCCCTTAGACGCCTAGCAGTGTTGTTAAATAACTTACTTATTAATCCTTATTTAGTAATTAAATCTAATTATAAGAAGCTAACTTCTAAGGGAATTTGCTAGTAGAATACAAGATAGATTTAATAGAGAGCAACCTCTAGAACAGAGGTTGCAGAGTTTTTATAACTCTGTTTTAGACGCGTTAGCTCTGTAGCAGAGCTCTAGTCTATACTAGGAAGTGTAAGCTAGAGTAGTACTAAGGCAGTGTACGCTAAGAAGCTAGTACCTAGGCCCAGCCTATTATATATAACTAGTTACCTCTGTCTTTGTTTGCAGGCCTAGTCTGTTTAAACCTCTATATTAATTAACTATTTCTATAGGTCTTAAGCAGAAGTAGGTCTTGTAAATTTATTTTATTTACACGCTAGTAGTTACTTAACATTCCTAGAGCCTTAAACACTTGCTAATATATTGCTTTACTTCAGATAACACGCAAACCGCTTTATAATACAGTTACTATCCTCTTTAAATATAGGTAAGTAGAGTTTGTTATAGAGTTTAAAATTAATATAGTTATTAATATACAATAGTAAGGATTATGCAGAGCCTAGCACTATATAGATTCCTTTCTATATTATAGGCAGATTAAATACCTTCCTACTGCTAAGTGCAGAAGAGTCTGTTAGGTCTACAGTGCTATAATACTTAAGCTTAATTATTCTGTATACAGAGTGTACTTAGCCTAAGTTAACTATTAAAAGTTAGTTAAGCATAACACTAGTAAACGTTATAGGTAGCAGAGTAAGCAGATTAAGTTAACATCTAGGCTAGACAGTAAATATAAGTTAAACTTACCCTACAGTCTTACTATATAGTTACTAGCTATTATTAGAAGAGTGTAGACCTAGCTTTACTTAATTACTAGATTTAGTAGCTATTATAAAATCCTTCCTCTATTCCTTTAAAGTACTCTATAGCCTACATCTAATATACTACAAAGTAGCAAACTTAGTGTTAGTAAGATGTTTACTCTTCTACTTCTAGTAAGTTATAGATAGATATAACTAAATAACTGTACTTTCTATCTATTTAAGCACTTTAGCTTTAATTATTAAGACTAGAGAAGTAGTATCTGTGTTTATACTGTTATATAGAGTACAGATACCTGCTTAATCTTACATAAATACTGCTAACACAATATTTAGGTTAGAAATACTAGATAAATAAGCTACCTCTCTAATAGGCACCTATGTGCCTATTAGCGTAGTATACGCTTCTAAGTATTACGCCTGTATATTAAACATCTAGCCTAGACTCTAGCTAATATAGCACAGCTAAACAGAACCTAACACTATATTTACATAGATATTATCTACCTACCTTATTATATTACTAGTATAATTACTGCCTTTAGTAATTATATAGGCTTTAAGAGACAGTAATATAACTATTTAACTATTTAAGTAAAAATTTATATAAGAAAATCTCTTTTATTAGTAAGCTTGTATATAACCTTTAGTAGGAAGTTGTGTAGCGCTTTTCTGTTAGGACTAGTGTTGTACCTATTAGAACTTCTGCAAGTCTTTATAAAGTGCTTCTAGTACGTTAATCTATAGAGTTTAGGCAGATTAAAGTGCTTTATATATAGTTTATCTTTATTGCGTAGATAGAAGGTCTAAAACAAGTGCTTAAGTGTATCTATCTGTTTTAGAGTATTGTTAAGGTAGGTAAACGTATTATTATTATATAATCTGTATTAGGCAATTATAACAAAGTTACACACTACTTTAGTAAAGTATAATATATATAGGTGTTCTTTACATAGAATAGGCGTAATAACTAGAATAAGCTGTCTTATAAGTGCTTTCTGCTTATTACTAGTCTACTATATAACTTTGCTAAAGTCTATTTAAGTAAATCTGCGTAGTACTGTATATACTAGCACGTCTTTAAAATATTAGTTAAGTAGAGTCTTCTCTATTTACGCTACCTTTCTCCCTCTTAGTACTTATTTCTTTAGTATAACCTAACTAATATACTACTAGAGCTATTTTACTATGTATATAACTAGTCCCTTAAGAGGCTAGTGTAAGAGATCTATAAGTATACTCTTATAGATATTAAAGTGCTTATAGTTCTATGTAAATTATAGTATGTTATATACCTAGTTATTACTTAATAGGTTAACATGTATAGAGCGTTGCCTTTATATCTACTCTTGCATGTCTTAGTGTGTTCTAAGATCTTATAGGCCTTTTAGTAAATCTCCTTATTCTCCTAGAAGAACCTTACAGATTATATAATACTAGTTATTCTTAACTTCTGTTATAAGCGTCTATTTTTAGTAGTCTGTAATAACACTGTATAGTATTATATAGTATCTATATATCTAGCTATTAGTGTATAACATGTCTTTGCTAGCCTAGCTAATTACTTCTAGTACTATACACATGTTAGTAAATACTTCTATATACTATAGACTAGAGTATAAAACAAGAGTAGCAAAACTTATAGTGCAGTATATAAGACATAGCACTAAGGTATAGTGTATACTTTATACTTTTCTTACTACTATTCTTCCTGTAATCTATTTCTAGTACAAACCTAAGTAATATAATACTACACTAATTACAGGTATATTAAATATCTCTCTTAATATTTCCTATTATTAGATAGATAGGCTAATATACTATATTACTATGTAATATAGTTATTAGAGTCTTATCTACTGCTATTATTATTAGTACTACTGTTACACTTAGTAGTAGCTTTACTTATATCTTCTACTACTAATTACTAGTATATAGTTTGTTGTAAACTTACACTCTACTTAATTTGTTCTAGAATAGTTTAACAGGCCTATAGTATATAGTTTCTTTAAACAGTTAGTAGCCTAGTAGACATTATATAACCTCTAAGGTATTACAGCACACTATCTTAGTTATAATAGGTAGACTATCTCTATTTATACCTGTAGGAACCTTAAGGCAGTTAACTTAGAAACCCTTACTAGGTATACTAAAGGGGATATGCTCTAACTTTTAGTTCTACTAGCAGGTACTTAAGAATAACAACATATTACAGAGCTCTTCTATACATAGATTAGACAGTAGAGATTAAACGTTTCTATGTGTGTATTAGACCTTCTGTAACTAGAACGTAAATACATAGTCTAATTAAGACTTAAAGCTATACTTACTAGGATTATTTAGTTGTAGAATTCTGCTATTATTATATTAGTAGTTATGTTCCTATTTATATGTACAGAAAACTAAGTACCTCTATTTAGCTATTTAGCTTTAACCTGCTAGTATACTATTATTAGATATATAAGTTACCTTAAAGAGAAACTGCAGTAATATTACTAATAGAATTCTATTATACCTTATAGTATCTAACGTACCTATAACATAGCTATTACCTAATAGCAATAAATACATAACTAGGTTACTTTTATTACTATATTAATATAGAGCTAGTGTATATAAATCTCCTTAAAAACTAGAAGATAAAATTAGGTCTAGCTTGTTACTAAGTGCTGCTTTCTTAATACGTGTGTATAAGAGTAAATACTCTATTATAGACTTAGTGTCTGCTTAAGGCTTTTATACTTTATATAAATCTCTTATATATGTTGTAATAATAGTTGCAATTTTTAAATGTCTATAACATTATTTTAAGTTAGCTAGAACCTCTAGCTTGCTTATATATTAGGAAAAAAACATAGAAATATAGAGTTGCTAGTACGCGTAGTACGTTTGCTTAATATTTGCCTAATAGCTGTAACAGCCCTAATATTAGAAAACATAGCTAAAACAGCTAAAATAACAAGATAGTAGGTTGCTATATTCTACAACTACCTAATAATATAGAACGCTTATACTATGTTCTAGATACGTATTCTGCTGCCTTTATACACATAACACATATAAGTGCTAGATACTATTCTAATCTAGCTACTTATACTATAGGCTATAGTATAGAAGTTACTTCTAAGTACTGTATATATAGATTTAATTACGCTATTACTATTTGCATTAAATTACTTATAGTACTAGATAATGTATATAACTAACTCTACTATGTATAGTACTGTATATTCCTTATACTTATTCTATAGTCTCTAAATTTATACTATGCCTTATAGTACGTATATATTGCCTTAATATATACTATGCCTTACAGTCCTTCTATAGTATCTAAATTTATACTATACTCTATAGTATATAAATGTTACTATAATTTCTACTGTACCTTGTTATAGTTATGTATCTATATAATTTATACTATATAGTATAGTACATTTATAGTTATTATAGTAGTATTATACCTTATAGTAAGTGTATACTCTCTTAATTTATACTATGCTGTATAGTATAGTATAGGTATGTAGACACTATGTATATATAAAACCACTTCTTATCTACAGCTGTTATAGGCTATTAGCCTCTTCTCTTTCCTTAGCTTCTTCTTTCTATTAGTTTAGTTTATATTGCGCTATTTATTAAGCTGTTAAAATAGACTATGCTTTCTTCTAATAGGTTATTAATAAAGCAGTAGAGTTGTACCTTCCTTTCTTTTTTCCTTGCCTATAGCCTTTTGTAAAAGCTGCCTATATTATAGTCTAAACTAATAATCTTGTTATCCTTCTATATTGTAATTAATGTATTATCTACTATATATAACACCTAAAACTTCTAAAGTGTTATATACCTTTTAATATAAATAGTATATATTAACCTATCTATATACTCTAACTCTACTATATAGGTCTTCTATGCCTTTCTTAAACTACTATTACCTCTTTAATTATAGCTTTACTGCTCTATAACTAACAGATTATTATTTCTACCTACTTCTAAGGTAGAAGTGTCCTGTCTTATATTACGCGTCTTATTAGGTAGTAAGGTTTCTAGTAGTAACCTTTATATCTAATAATGTATATCCTAAGTTACTTTATTATCTATAGCTATAACACTTTCTTTCTCTATATTAAGTAACAACACCTTATCTTTACTAAGCAGGTTGTTTAAGTTGTTAGTATATTGGTTTTGTATTATTAGTATATAAGCATCTATTACTTTTAGCTGTTATATGCACATCTATACCTTTGCTATTATCTTATTTCTTACTATATTCTACTAGCGCTCTACCTATCTCTTCTATTAATCTAGTAATGTTATGTAAGAACCTTTACAGTATTAGCACTACACCTTATAGTCTCTTATATATACTTTACAGAAGCTAAGATAACACATTCTATATTATATACAACCTATCTTTTTATTCCTTTAAAGCCTACTACAGCTATATATAAAGAAAACATATTATTATTCTACTAAGCTTCTTAAAGTATTATGCACTATTAGAGTTTATAGTAAGCGCATCTTATATCTTGCTATAGAGATTTTCTAATAGAATTTGTATAATTACACTATATAGAAACTGCTATTAAGTAGGCTTAAAGGCATTAGTATAAGTAAATAACAGAGTAGAAAGGTTATATTTATACCTTAGTTAGGTCTTTAGCTATATAGCAGAAGTCCTTTATTAGTAGAGCAGATAGCTAACTTAAGTACTCTTTCTGTGTTATATTAAAGCTGTACGCTGCTTATACTATATCTCTTATATATATTATTATCTATATATAAAATATAACAGGTGCCTCTTAAAGCTAAATAGGTTATACTCTTATTAATAGTACGTTTTTAGTATTAAACTTACATAGAAAATAATAGATAGGCTAGTAAGTACTAAGATATATTAGCAGAATTCTTTATTAACATTTTTATACACTTCTGTCTAAAAGCTTAATATAAGATATATAAATAATAGGTAGTAAGTAGGTGTTTATAGATCTATCTAATAATTATTAATTATCTTACTAAATAGTATTCTACTTAGTAGTATTATTTACGCAGCTTTTGTAATAAGTATATTATTAGCCTTAATATTATAGTACTTTTACAGTATCTTCTAGCCTACACTTTTATAGGTGTGCGTGTGTATAGTACTATACCTAGTATCTATATACACTTTACTCTTCTCTTCTCTATCTTAGTAGTCTTGCTTATTCTTGTCTAATACCTCTATATGCATGTTTGCAGTTTATAAGCAGCTGCTAAGCTTTATATTTCTAGCTTAGCTATCTATAAATAATACTAATAGAGATAATATAGATATTATCTACTATAAGGTGCGCAGCTCTTAAAGAGACACTAACAAACTCTTTAGAGACAACTACTAAGCTAATTAGCTATAGTAAATTATTAAGTAGTTAACCTTACTACTATACTGCTATCTTCCTGCATACTAGGAGGTGCTATATTTACTTATTTTCTTGTCTTACTACAAAAACCTAAAGAGAGCTTTTACTTGCTTCTAGCAGGTGTTGTCTTTACCTATTAGCAGCACTTATACTAGGTGTTATACCTTATACATCTTAAAAACTTAGGCAACTTACCTTCTTAGATATTATATTTATTCTCTTTAACCTAGTATAAAGTGTAAAATCTAGTTATATAGCGCAGTTAGTGTATACTTATGTATATAGAAGGTTATAGGTATAGTAGTCTACATATTAGGTTTATAGCAGGCTATCTTGTTATATAAAGTTGTAATAAGACTATATTAAGCCTAGCTAAGCAGTATTATAGACAGCTCTAGCTCTATATAAATAGAGTAGGCAAAGTTTTAACTAATACAACGCCTAGATTGCCTATTAGCTAAGAAGTCTTATAATTAGATATTAGACTCTTATAGCAGCTAGGCTTATATATAAGCGCTGCTACCTTATAATTAGTATATATCCTGCCTATAAATAGTGTTTATTCTTACCTTTTCTAAACGTTATTCCTATCCTTACGTATTAGAAACTTATACTATATAGACTAACTAAGACTAAGCATTATACATGCTTACCTACTTAGGTTTAACAATCTTATAGTTAATTAAAACTGCAGATATACTGCTGTTATCTCTAACTACTCTCTTATTAGCGCTAGACAAACTCTTCTCTTACTATACTCTAATATTATAGTTAGTATAGAAGGCCTACTATTCTATTCTTAGTATTTTCTATATTAGTCTCTATAAGTAAACTCTGTAATAGTGTTATAAACTCTAAGCCTTCTTTTATATACTGTATACATAGTACAGATAGGATAGATACTATTATAGTTTATTAGATCTCTGTAGAGGTTAGTAATTACAGCATTGTAGAGCTATAAATAAGCTGCAGCTTCTGCTTAAGCATAGGTAGTAGAATAGTAGTAATTATAACAGAGTTAGAGACTATATTTATTATATGTATATATTATGCTATATTACTACTATTACTTATTACCCTCTCTTATATATAGTTCTGTTCTAATAGGTGCTTTATTAGTGTTATGTCTAAAAGCAGCTTATTAGTATACTTCCTGCTAGGCGTAGAGTGTCTAGCACTCTATATATTCTCTAGCTGCTTCTTTATATAGTATAGCACTAAACACTACTATTATAATAAGATATTATAATTATTACCTACCTTCTTCCTTTTTATGTCTGCTTGTCTCTATTACTACTTTACTTAGCGTATATTACTATTAATATGTTATGTAATTTAGAAGGTATTTATATTAAAAGTAGTATCTAATACTCTGCCTAAGACCTTATAATAGTTATACCTTACTTCTATGCCTATTTGCCTTATAATAGCTTTTAATTGTATACTTCTTATCTATACTCTAATTAAACCCTCCTCTTATATCTTTGTTATAAAAGCTGTGTATATTACCTTATACTATCTATTACTTAGGCTAAGCTTATCTTTAATAACATCTAATAGTCTTATTTAATATATTATTCCTATATTAAGTATTAGGTAGTATAGTTGTTAAACTATTAGTTAATATAGTCTAGTATTATATAGGTTAGTTAAAGGTAGAGCATAGCTTAGCAGTTACTAGTGCTAGTACCTAGTTTATACTCCTTAGCACAGTACATTTATTAGCACTATCTAATAACAACAACAACCTAATCTTTACTAGAGGTTAAAAAATCTATAGTAAAATTATTAGCTGCAGAGTATATAATTATACTATTGCAGCTTAGGCATATATATATAACCTTTCTTACTATATAGCTAGTAGTGTCTGCCTTCTAACTAGGATAGAAGAGTAAGAGCAGCTATATACCCTAAAGCGTACTATAGACAACAGTCTACACTATAGTTTTCTATGTATATTTCTCTCTACTTAACTTAGGTGCTGCTATAGTAATCTTAGTATTTCCTTTGTCTATTAGGCAAATACTCTACCTCTGTATTAACTCTGCTATAAGAATATAGTAGCTGTTAGGTTATATATTAGCCTATAGAAACCTCTCCTACTGTTAGTAGTTATTAGATCTAACTATAACGCAGCACTTAAAGCCTATATAGTAAGTTTATTAGTCTATAGTATATACAATATATGCTAATATCTACTAACTCTACTTCTAATAGGCGTAAACGCTAAATAACACTTGTCTCTAGAATAGGAAAGTCTATTAACTTTAGTAAAGAACTGCTAAAGGCTGTAGCCTACAGGTTTCTTATCTCTACTACTAACAGTATAAAGCAGGATAGTTAGCACTATGCTATTTAATATTGCTAAACTAAAGAAAGTAGAAAGTAATAATACTACTAAAGATAAACTCTAGATAGAGCTAGCTATTATACAGGCATTGCACTGTTTAAACTACTACTCCTAAGCAATATATATACTATTAAGTTATAGGTAGTTAAGAGTATATTTAATAGCAAGTTAAAGTAATAGTATAATACCTAGCTTACCTAGAAATGTCTTATAGACAGAGTGCAAAAGTATTAGTCTAATAAGTGTAGATATTAGTTATTAGTAGAGTATTAGTTTAAGAACGCTTATTCTAAACTTAAAGCTTTTTATAAGTAAATTAGTAATATTTATAGGTGTATATTAGAAGCTAAAAAGCAGTGTAGAATAGAATCTACTATTACTTAAGATGCTAGAGATACTTAATATAAATCTAAAGTATACTATAGAATATAGTATAGTATAAAACTTATTATACCTTATTCTAATAATGTCTTATTATACTATATAATATATCTAGAATATTACACGTGTTTATATATATAAACAAGTATCACTGCTAGATAGTATATTAGATACTTTATTTACTTTTCTCTATAACTAGTTAGCTTACTAGATAAACCTACTTCTACTCTGTAGTTAGTGTATTAGATCTAGCAGACCTATATACATCCTCTCTCTAGTCTCTAACTTAAGCTTCTATAGCTAAAGGCTTATAGAAACTAGTAACTACTAAGCAGCCCTCTACTTATTTAAACTGTAATACTTAATAATTAGTGCTCTCTTTGCCTTCTTAAACTAAGGCTTCTACTCTAGGCAGGAGATATTATTATAGTATATATACAGCTCTATATATACCTCTAGCTAATCTGCTATATAGTACAGGTCTTATACTACCCTCTCTAGTAATTTGCTACTTATCTCCTTAAAACTATATAGGACTATTATTACCTTAACTGTATAGTTAAGAAGAAGTTACAGAATAGTATCTATAAGAAAGATACAAAGGTTATAGTAAATAACATAGGCTAGAATATTATCTATTTTATACTTTTACTATAGCTTAGCACTGTAAAGCTACCTAATTATGCTGTTAATAAATATGTTAAGAGCCTTCTTATTAAACTATAATCCTGCCTCTTTATTAAAAGCAGAACAGCCTATATACTATAAGCCTAGTATTGCTATTATAAGCGCTGCTCTACACTATATCTCTATATCCTCCTAGGTTAGGTAGTCTTCTAGTATACTGTAATTTTCTGCGCTAGCTTTACTTAGCTGCTTACTATACTATCTTAGAAGCACTATATTAATATATAGTACTAATTACTTATATATATTAGTAAGTATACTCTTAGTAAGCATTATTATCTCTTATATAGTTTATAGGAGCTGCCTTAGTATATAGGTTTAGAAGTATAATATCTCTATATTAGGTTATATAATGTTAACCTAGCAGTATTACACTATCTAATACACTACCTTAAGCTTTAGCTTAGTTAGTAGCCTAGTATAGAAGCCTACTAGAGTTAATATAAAAGGCTAGTGTATAGAAGAGGCTAGCACCTAGCAGACTATATGTCTAGTTATAGAGTATATAGTGCACTAATTCTCCTTAAGTAGGCTTATATGTAAGGATTGTAGTATATTTATAGGTAATAGCATAAAGGCAGCAGAAGCTGTACTTAGGTATTTAAGTTGTCTAGTTATATAGTACTAAAGGTATAGCTTATTACTTTTAAGAAGCTATGTATTATAATAAAAGTTTTTAAAAATATAATAAGTCTGCTTATATATAGTAAGTAATATGTTAGTAAGGTAGAGAGGTAAATATAGAGTTAGGTAGAGCTAATAAGTCTATAGGTGCATGCGTTAGAGTAAAGGTTACTTCTAACTATAATTAGAGTAGAGATTAAAAGAGATGTTATTAGAGATAGAGAAGTATATAACGCTAGCTTTATATACTACACACACTAGAAAGAACCTTATAGCTAGGGCAAGAAGTAGTAAAGGTAAGATTAATAGACAGAGTAAGGTAAGAGAAATAAGAGAGAGAGGCAGACCTAAAAGAGAGAGCAAGAGTAGAAGCTAGTATATATATATTAATCTTAACTTACACATTAATATTACAGCTACTACTATAGTACTAGCCTTCTGCTAACAAACTGTTATAATAGTATGTTTTTAACTAATTAACATTAATAGGTTAATCTATCTAGATAGCTGCCTAGTTCTTGTTATTATTACTTTCTATAACTAGTTACCTCTGTCTTTGTTTATAGGCCTAGTCTGTTTAAACCTCTATATTAATTAACTGTTTCTCTAGGTCTTAAGTAGAAGTAGGCCTTATAAATTTATTTTGTTTATACGCTAGTAGTTACTTAACATTCCTAGAGCCTTAAACACTTACTAATATATTACTTTGCTTTAGATAACACGTAAACTGCTTTATAATACAGTTGCTATCCTCTTTAAATATAGGTAAGTAGAGTTTACTATAGAGTTTAAAATTAATATAGTTATTAATATATAATAGTAAGAATTGTGCAGAGCCTAGCACTACATAGATTCCTCTCTATATTATAGGTAGATTAAATACCTTTCTACTACTAAGTGTAGAAGAGTCTATTAGGTCTATAGTGCTATAATACTTAAGCTTAATTATCCTGTATACAGAGTGTAGTTAGCCTAAGTTAACTATTAAAAGTTAGTTAAGTATAACGCTAGTAAATGTTATAGGTAGCAGAGTAAGCAGATTAAGTTAATATCTAGGCTAAATAGTAAATATAAGTTAAACTTGCTCTATAGTCTTGCTATGTAGTTACTAGCTGTTATTAGAAGGGTACAGACCTAGCTTTACTTAATTACTAGATTTAGTAGCTATTATAAAATCCTTCTTCTATTCCTTTAGAGTACTCTATAGCCTATATCTAATATACTACTAAGTAGTAAACTTAGTGTTAGTAGGATGTTTACCTTTCTGCTTCTAGCAAGTTATAGATAGATATACCTAAATAACTACGCTCTCTATCTATTTAAGCACTTTAGCTTTAATTATTAGGACTAGAGAAGTAGCATCTATATTTATACTATTATACAGAGTATAGATACCTACTTAATCTTATATAAATACTGCTAACACAATATTTAGGTCAGAGATACTAGATAGATAAGCTGCCTCTCTAATAGGCACCTATATACCTATTAGCATAGTATACACCTCTAAGTATTACACCTGCATATTAAATATCTAGCCTAGACTTTAGCTAATATAGCGTAGCTAAACAGGAGCTAACACTGTGTTTATATAGATATTATCTACCTGCCTTATTATATTGCTAGTATAATTACTACCTTTAGTAATTATATAGGCTTAAAAAGATAGTAATATAACTATTTAACTATTTAAGCAACTAATCTATATAAGGAAATATCTTTTATTAGTAAGCTTATATATAACCTTTAGTAGGAAGTTATATAGCGCTTCTTTATTAGAACTAGTATTATACCTATTAGAACTTCTATAAGTCTTAATAAAGTACTTCTAGTATATTAATCTATAGAGTTTAGGTAGATTAAAGTGCCCTATATACAGTTTATCTTTATTATGTAGATAGAAGGTCTAAAATAAGTGCTTAAGTGTATCTATCTGCTTTAGAGTATTATTAAGGTAGGTAAGTATATTATTATTATATAATCTGAATTAGGCAATTATAACAAAGTTATACACTGCTTTAGTAAAGTGTAATATATATAGGTGTTCTTTGTATAGAATAGGTATAACAACTAAAATAAGCTATCTTATAAGTACTTTCTACTTATTACTAGTCTACTATATAACTTTACTAAAGTCTGTTTAAGTAAATCTGTATAGCGCTGTGTATACTAGCATGTCTTTAAAATGTTAGTTAAGTAGAGTCTTCTCTATTTATGCTACCTTTCTCTCTTTTAGTGCTTATTTCTTCAGTATAACCTAACTAATATACTACTAGAGCTATTTTACTGTATATATAACTAGTTCTTAAAGAAGCTAGTGTAAGAGATCTGTAAGTATACCTTTATAGATATTAAAGTGCTTATAGTTCTGTATAAAACATAGTATATTATACACCTAGTTATTGCTTAATAGGTTAATATGTATAGAGCATTGCCTTTATATCTGCTCTTGTATATCTTAGTGTATCCTAAGATTCTATAGGCCTTTTAGCAAATCTCCTTATTCTTCTAAAGAAACCTTATAGATTATATAATGCTAGTTGTTCTTAACTCCTGTTATAAGTGTCTGTTTTTAGCAGTCTGTAATAACGCTATATAGTATTATATAGTATCTATATATCTAGCTATTAGTACATAATATATCTTTACTAGCCTAGCTAATTACTTCTAGTACTGTATATATATTAGTAAATACTTCTATATACTATAGACTAGAGTATAAAACAAGATTAGTAAAACTTATAGTGTAGTATATAAGACATAGCACTATAGTATAGTATATACTTTATACTTTCCTTACTACTGTTCTTTCTATAATCTATTTCTAGTATAAACCTAAGTAATATAATACTACACTAATTACAGGTATATTAAACCTCTCTCTTAATATTTTCTATTATCAGATAGATAGGCTAATATACTATATTACTGTGTAACATAGTTATTAGAGTCTTATCTACTACTATTATTATTAGTACTACTGTTGTGCCTAGTAGTAGCTTTACTTATATCTTCTACTACTAATTACTAGTATATAGTTTGTTATAAACTTATACTCTACTTAATTTGTTCTAGAATAGTTTAACAGGCCTATAGTGCATAGTTTCTTTAAATAGTTAGTAGCCTAGTAGAAACTACATAACCTCTAAGGTGTTGTAGTACACTATCTTAGTTATAACAGGTAGACTATCTCTATTTATACCTGTAGAAACCTTAGGGCAGTTAAGTTAGAAACTCTTACTAGGTATACTAAAGGGGATACGCTCTAACTTTTAGTTCTACTAGTAGGCACTTAAGAATAATAATATATTACAGATCTCTTCTAAACATAGATTAGATAGTAGGGATTAAACGTCTCTATATATATATTAGACCTTCTGTAACTAAAACGCAAATATATAGTCTAATTAAGACTTAAAGCTATACTTACTAGGATTATTTTGTTATAGAATTCTGCTATTATTATATTAGTAGTTGTGTTCCTATTAATATTCGCAGAAAACTAGGTACCTCTATTTAGCTATCTAGCTTTAACCTGCTAGTATACTATTATTAGATATATAAGTTAATTTAAAGAGAGACTGCAGTAATATTGCTAATAGAATTCTATTATGTTTTATAGCATCTAACGTACCTATAACATAGCTATTACCTAATAGTAATAAACATATAACTAGGTTGCTTTTGTTACTATATTAATATAGAGCTAGTGTACACAAATCTCCTTAAAAACTAGAAGATAAAATTAGGTCTAGCTTGTTACTAAGTGCTGCTTTCTTAATACGCGTGTGTAAGAGTAAATACTCTATTATAGACTTAGTGTCTGCTTAAGGCTTCTATACTTTACACAAATCTCTTGCGTATATTACAACAATAGTTGTAATTTTTAAATGTCTATAATATTGTTTTAAGTTAGCTAGAACTTCTAGCTTGCTTATACTAGGTTAACATTAATTCTTTAGGTTCTTTTAATAGGAGAATAGATACTATACTATGCCTTTATAGGAGAGTATATGTTTTAGGCAGTACCTATATATTAAATCTAGTAATCTTGTTATTATCTAGACTTTAAAGTTAGTTTTATTTAATACTGTTAATATATACTATAAAACAGAGTACTGTTAAGAGTATGTTTGTAAGCTAGGTTGCGTATAGCCTTATTATAAGAAAAGAAAAGCTAACCTGTCTTCTAACATAGCTTTCTAGGATATCTTAGTTAATATTATCTAACTATGCTATAAGGTAAAGTATATTTGTAAGCTAGGTTATATACAGCCTTATTACAGGAAAAGAAAAGCTAACCTGTCTTCTAACATAGCTTTCTAAGATATCTTAGTTAATATTATCTAACTATACTATAAGGTAGAGTATATTTATAAGCTAGGTTATATACAGTCTTATTACAGGAAAAGAAAGGCTAACTTCTCTTCTAATATAGCTTTCTAGTATATGTTAGTTAATACTATCTAACTGTACTATAAGGCAGAGTATGTTTATAAGCTAGATTACATACACTCTACTTATAGGAAAGGCTAGGCTGTCTCCTATCATAGCTTTCTAGTATATATTAGTTAATACTGTCTAACTGTACTATAAGGCAGAGTATATTTACAATCTAGGTTATATACAGCCTTATTACAGGAAATAATAGGCTGTTTCCTAACATAGCTTTCTAGTATATATTAGTTAATATTATCTAACTGTACTGTAAGGTAGAGTATATTTACAAGCTAGGTTATATACAGCCTTATTACAGAAAATACTAGGCTGTCTCTTAACATAGCTTTCTAGTATATATTAGTTAATACTATCTAACTATACTGTAAGGTAGAGTATGTTTATAAGCTAGGTTATGTGTAATATATACTATAGGAAACTTAGTAAGCTTATACTAAAGGGTTGTATATTCTTATATAGGTTTTAATCTATATTAGCCTATAGTACAGTTAACAGTCTTGTTAGTTCTCTTATAATTAGTATAGATAGATACGTAAGCTTAAACCTATAGTGTATACATAGTTAGTTATCTTCTGCCTTAATTATATTAACCCTGTTGCATATTATATTACACTCTATAAGCTTCTTATGTTAATTAAAGGGCTTAACATAGACCTACTTTACTAAGTTTACTATTTTATTATTATTACCTCTATTATTATAGTCTTTGTGCTAGAGTATGTTATATCTAGCCTAGCAACGCTGTCTTTCTTGTTACCTATAGAACTACTAGTAATTACGTATAGTATAGTAGAGGTAAATAGTCTATATAGCTATGTCTCTAGAGAGCCTTAGTTAAAATAATAGTATATTTATTCTACCTAGCTATAACTAAGATGTGTAGTTACTTATTAACTACTAAACTAGCCCTAAGGTTGTTAAAGGCATTAATTAGCAAGATAAGTAAGTATTCTAATATAAGGAATCTTGTGTATTTAAACAGTTTGCATAGCTAATAGCTGTGCAGAAATTGCTGCTAGCAGTAATTAAAACGTTAATCTCTTCTCTAATTGTTAAGGCTTAGCCTATATTATCCCTAGTATACCTAACGCTATACTTGCTGCCCTAGCAAGTTGTAAAGCACTCTCTTAGCAAGGAGACTACTAAGAATAAACACAAGCTGCTTATTAAGAATTATAAGTTTAATAATAGCTTATTACTAAGGTTAAGGCTCTGCTAGATAGTAAAGAAGTATAGTAACAACCTGCTGTTAATAAAAGCTAAACATTAGACTTAGAAGAAGAATTTACGCAGTCTTTAGGCGCACTAGAAGAACCTAACAGATAACATAAGATAGCAACTAGGAGTAGAAATTAACAAGCGCAAGAAGAAAAAGAATAAGTTAGTAGAGCTTTATATAGATTTTAAGGTGTTAAAGCAGAATCTATTATATCTATTAGTAGTAAATAAACTAGTAAAACGTTAGCGTAGTTATCCTGCCTGCTTAACTAGCTTAAATAGAGAGCTACTTACTCTAAAGAGCTAAGGCGTGCGCATATAGAGAGAGCCTAGCATTAAATTATAGTACTAGTATATAGCTAGAGAAGAGATGCTTTACGCAGTAGCTAGTCTTATATATAACTAGACCTTTACTTAAACACTGTTAGGCTGCAGGCACTTCTATTTTGCTATATCTATCTTATAGAAAATAGTTGTATAATAGCATAAGAAGGTTTAATCTTACTGTAAGGCATAGTATGTCTAGTAACTGCTACTAATATTAAGCAAGATAAACATGTATATAACTCTTTATACCTTCTAAGGTAATAGAATCTCTTTATATCTATATATTAATTCTGCATAGTTATACTAGTAGATCTATAATATAGATCTATAATTATATAAGTAAAGGCTACTAGATATAGATCTATAGTCTAAAGTGCTTACTCTTTAAATCTGTACTGTTAATTATAGTAAGTTCTATATCTATTTAAAGTAAAAGAAAGCACTTATATAGAGCACGTGTGTTACTATATACCTACTACTAATACGTACTAGGCTAATACTAACTCTACTGTCTAAATATACTTAATAACTATTGTTTCTACACTATACAAAGATATAACAACACTCTCTTATTATAGCAGACCTAGCTAAGCAACTTAACTTCCCTAGTGTACTAACTACAACTAATAGTTACCTAGTGCTCTGTATAGGCTCTAGAACGTAGTAGGGCACTTAACATATATATACTAAATATATATTATTATACTACTACGCTACTAAAGACATACTAAGGGCTATTATTACTAAAGTAGTTAAGTACCTTCTTTTAGATAATAAGCTCTTAGAAGGCGTACTAAGCGCTAGTAATAAACTAGCCTAGAAGACTGCTTAATCTGCACTGCTAAGGTAGCTAGTGCAGACTTCTTTATAGAACACAGACAAACTGTTTAGTAATAGTAATAAGATAGTACTCTATAAAGTAAGGAAAGAAGTAATACTACGTATTACTTATAATGCTTAAGAAGAGCTTAAGATTAACAGTAGTGTATATAGTCTTAACCTGCTAATTAAGTAGGAACGCAGAAACAACTAGTTTCTCTATAGTTATAGTGCAATATTCTTACCTACCTACTTAGCTATAAGCATTGCAGCAAGCTAGATATAGTACCTAGGCATAAGTAACACTATGCCTTTTATTATAAGTATCTATTTATTAAACATCTTCTTTAGTTATACTAATAGCAAGGTAATTAAGCGCGTTACTATAAAGAATGCACTTACCCCTAACACATTTATAAACAGAGTAAAGATAATAACTTTAATAGATATTAACTATAATTAGTTATAAGCTGTAGCTGCAACTGCAGTTGCTATAGATAAGAAGGATATATTACTAACCTTTAATAGTAATAGTATTAGAAACTAATATAAACTTAAGGTAGCTGTTAATAACTTTGTAAATAGTATCTATTAAGGCAATAACTTTAATATTACTGTACTAGCAGTAAACACTTACTCTAAGTAAGGCTAGCTAGGTATATAGACATGTTCTTTAGACTATTAGCTATAGTATAATATTAATATATGTATAGAAAAATATATAAGTCCTTAAACTCTAATAAATATAAGAGCTCTTAGTCTACCTAGTAATAGATACTTTACTAAAACTCCTATTAATATTAAAGAGCGTAGTAAATACAGCTTTAAGGAAGTTACAACTAGCAATAGCAAGCCTAATAGAGAGAACGCTAGTAGAGAGACTACTAGTAGAGAGACTACTAGTAGAGAGACTACTAGTAGAGAGACTACTAGTAGAAGCAACTTACCTGCTTAAGAGGAAACTGCAACCTAGCAGAAAAAAAAAAGGAAAGGTACAGCTTATAACGCTATCTAGGTATTTAGATACACTATAACTACTAATACTAGAGTAGAACCTATTAGTCTAGTATAGTAACCTGCTAGTTATAGCAGATACGCCTAATTATCTTATTAATAGAGACAACAGAGATAATAACAAAGACTAGGTAGATAAAATCCTTAAATTATAAGTATACTCTACTGTTAGCACAGTATAATTTTAATACTAACAGTATACAGAAGAATCTAAACAGCTTAGATGCTAGGTTTAAGGCAATGTAAGTAAGTCTAGAAGAGTAGCTAAGTGCTTTAAACACCTTTAGCGTCTCTATAAAACAACTACGTAAATAACATATTTCTAAAGAGTATTTTATCCTAGTAAACCTAACCTTAGGCTTTAACTCTAACCTTAAGCTTATAGCTTATTAAGTAATTAGTACTAATATTATCTATAACATAAACTTTAGTATAAAGCACAGCTATATTAAGCAAGACTATATAGAGATAGGTAAAACTATCTAGATTATCTACGTATTTATAATAAACCTTGTTCTTACTTATAAATACTATAAGAGTTCTACTCTGCTACCTACTTAGCGTATACGCCTTAACTTAGACAGCTTGTTTAAGGGCTAATTGCTACAGATTAGAGCAATGTTCCTATTAGCCTACTTAAACAGCATTAAGCTATAGCTGCAAGATTAGGTAAAGGTCTTCTATAACAGCCCTATTATTAACTAGGCGCCCTTAAACTAGCGCCTAAAGATAATTATTCTGTATAAAACTAGTAAGAAGCTCTATTAGATCTATAGTAGAAAAGCTAACAGGCTATACTTTAAACTTACTATAGCAGATCTTATTACAATGTTACTACATCCTAACTAGGACAAAGCACATACTGCTTACAGCTTTCTATTAGATCTGTTAGATAGAAAATTTAGGCCTAATGTTACTTACACATAACCTAGTGCCTAGCCTAACCTCCTAGATGCTATAATAAGCTAACTAAGCCTAACTAGCGTTAAGTATTTAATTATATCTACTAACAAGAGTTAGCAGAGCTAAGTATACAATATAGTTACTATAAACTTTAAGGGTATTATTAAACTAGACATAAATATTAAGAAAACACCCTATATATATATTAAAAAGCTTAGAGATAGTATTACAGCCTGTTAAAAAGCTATCTACTAAAATATAAAGAATAGTAGAGACAGTATACAGAGTAATTAGGCTATGTAGAAAGCTACTTAAATTAACTATAAAGGAGACCTAAAGACTATAACACTAGTCTGTAATCTTATGTACTTAGTATAGGTAATCTGTAACAAAATTTACTTAGCTAGCAGTAAGAATACTATAACCTACATAGGTATTATTAACTCTTTTATTTGCAGTATTAAAGACCTAGCACTATATCTAGCCTTTACTGCAATTACAGGCTTAGCTATAGCTAATAGCATAGTTACTATACTAGTGTTTAGGCTTAAGGCTCTAAGACACGCAGATCTAGAATAGCAGAAGTTACTAGATAGGGCTATCTAACTCTTCTAGAAGCGTAACCTAAAGAAGATACTTAAGGTTTAGAAGGATTTTAAAAAGACTTCTAGAAGAAACAGTAACCTGTTAATAGTAGAGAGAATTAAGAGGGACCTATAGATATAGAAGGTTCTTAAAATTATTACAGAGATTATTAGAGCTTACTTTGTTAGGCGTAACTATAATTTAGTTAATAGATAGAGTTAAAAGCTAAACTTAATAGACTGCACCCTAAAGAGTTAGTACATCTCTGTTATCTACTAGGAAGTATATTACAAAAAGCTTAGAAATGTAGAGCAGACTATTATTTTATAGATTAAGATAATTAATTATAAGGCGCTTAAGGAATAGCAAATACTTAGTAGTAAGAGTTTAGGAAAACCTAAACCTAAACCTTAGTCTGCTTTACGTGTAGACTCTTAAAGTTACTAGAAAGCTAAGATCCTATTAAGCTTCCTAAATTTCCTTAACACAATATATAAATACTAGGATAACTATCTAGATAAAGAACTACTTATTAGTGTAGCAACAATATAGAGTAACAACCTTAGCAAGACTAATCTCTAGCTAGATAAAATACTTAAGAACTCTACTAAGATTCTTAGGTTAATTATCTTTAAGGCTATTAACAAGATCTGTAAGAGCTTAGCTAAAATAGATTACATATTACATATAGCAAAAACAATAGGATATAAGAAGACTATAGCCCTAGACCTAAGAAAGGATTAATTAGACTATTAACCTATTACCTTTTAAAGTATGTATTACATTACATTAAATATATAGTTATGCAAAGTAATTATATATATAGTAAGTTATATATCTAACTATTACTTATACTCTTAGTAATAGTACTAATATGCTTATAGAGAATAGTTAAGAAGTTTAGGCAAGCTACAATTGCCTAGGTAGGTAAGAGTGTAGATAAGAACTTAGAAGTGTTAAAGTAGTATAACTACTATAACACTAAAAATAAGAAAGTTAATAACTAAGTCTAGTATATAGTAGCTAGACTAAAGATAGTCTATTAGTTTATTAACTTTATTAAGGGTTATGTCTTTAAAGGTCTAGAACTGCATAGTATTAACACTAAGGCTAAATAGTATAGGTACTATAGCTATTAAATTAGCTAAGTAGTCCTAGAGGTTATACTTAACTACCTAGTACACTTAGGATTATATATAGAGGAGTTAACGTATAAGAGGAACATAGTAAAGAACAAATTTACAGAACAGTACTATTCTATACAGCTTAACAAGATTAAGAAATTAGCTTCTGCTATAGCAGATAAGAAGGTTTAAATTACTAACAGCGCTATTAACTTAAATAGAATAGAAACAGTATATAGACATAAATCTAATATCTTATGCAAGTAGACTATAAGTAGCTACCTAATAAGAATATAAGATATGTTTAAACTGCTGCCTTTATAAGTGTAAGGTAGACTTTACAAGTATAAAAGAAAGTAATCTAGAAAGCTAATATATTTAAGAAGGAGTAAACAAAATAGTAGACAGAGAGCTACAAGAGGGCAGAGATAGCTACCTACTTATAGTAGGTAGGCCTAAGCTCCTAAGTAGCTAGTAAAAGAAGGCCTAAGGCTCTTAGTGCTAAGTAAAAGGAGGATAGAAGGAAGCTACTAAGGTAAAAGGCACCTACTAGTAGGTTGTGCTATCTTATCTTAGCAGAAACCCTAACACGTGCCCCCCCCTACTAATAGCAAAGTCTCTTAAGCTAGACGCTAGTGCTAAAGAAAAGAGAGAGTAAAAACAAGCTAAACTAAGGTAGGGGTAAAGAAAAAGGTTAGTTAAAAGTAATAGAAAGTAGGTAAACAGTTAGTAGGAGCTCCTAGTTAAAACAGCAGTTAGCGTAGAATAGAGGTTTATAGTTTGTATAGCGCTACACAGGTCTCTCTAGATTTCTATACAAAAAACTAACCTCTAAGATTTTTTCTGCTGTATAAACTCTATAATGCAAAAATTATCTCTAAAGCTAGTTAGAGCATCTATAGAGGAGAGTAGTGCTAGCCTATAGTAGTTTGTAGGTAATAGATTGTTAATTATTCTAATAGGGGGTTAAGCTAGTAATTTAGCAACAGTAGTTTACTTTTTAATTGTCCTAATAGTGTTTAAGCTAGTAATTAGCAGTGTTAGCTTGTTCTATTAGGGGTTAAGCTAGTAATTTAGCAACAGTAGCTTACTTTTTAATTATCCTAACAGTGTTTAAGCTAGTAATTAGTAGAAGTAGATTACTTTTAATTATTCTACTAGTAGTTAAATAGCTAAAGTTATAGGGTAACGCTAAAGTTGTAATAGTTAAGTAATACTAGATACGCTATTTCCCTAAGATCTACTAAAAGGTTAGGGGCTAGAAAGTCTTTTAAGCGTAGAAATTGTTATAATATGCTTATTAAACTAAGGTTGCTTCTATCTCTAAATTAGCTAATTTGCATCTACATCTGCATTAGAACTAGGTTCTTAGCTACTGTCTTCTAAATTTTAGCTATTATAGCTGTAGGCATTAGACTCTAGATTACAATTAGCTTCTTCTAGATTATAGCTATTATAGTTGTATACTTTAGAATCTAGATTATAATTAGCTTCTAGACTGTAGCTATTAGAGCTGTATACGTTAGCCCCTGTATACATATATACCTTAGAATCTAAGTTATAATTAGCTTCTTCTAGATTAGAGCCCTTATAGTTGTATCCCTTAGAATCTAGATTATAACTGCCTTCCTCTAAATTATAGCTATTAGAGTTGTAGCTATTAGTGTAGTTAGTTTAATTTAGGTTTTATTAGTAGCTGTCTTAAGAGTTAAAAGAGGCGTTACAACTAGAGAATTTCTAGCTATTATCTAATTAGTATCTACAATTGTTATCTATAGAAGTATAGCCTAAGAAGTAATTTTTAAGTAGTTAGCTATTAGTTAATATAGGGTCTTCTTCTAAGCTATTACTGTAAGAGTCTAAATTAGTAATATAGGCTCTTAGAGGCAAGAGCGTCTATAGGCAGTAGTATAGAAAATAGTATAGAACTACACTAGTTAAAATAGTAGCTATTAGTGTTAAAAGTAGAATAGTAGCTGTTGTTATTAAAAGTGCCTCTTAGAGTATAAACATAAGAAAGGTAGAGAGTTAAGTAAGCTCTTTTAAGTTAAAGGCACTTAAATAGTTAGTAGTAGTACTCTATAGTATCCTAGTAAGATCTAGTAAGAGCTTTTTATAATCTAGGTAGTTTTCTAGGTTATATTACTGCTAAAATGCTTGCAGAATTATAATAGGATGTTCTTATATTACTAGAGTTTGTTAGTACTAGGCAGCCTTAGTAATATTGTTATGTAAGTTTACTTCTAGGCAGCTTATACTAAAGAGGTAGTTAAGTGTTAATTCTAGTTAAGTAAGAAGTAAGTTAGGTAGTTAGCAAGAAAAGCAGAGTACTTAGTACTTAAAGTAGTAGAAAGCGCTAAGGGTAAAAGCTAAGTAAAAGATTAGGTGTGTAGTAAAAGGATACTAAACTAGTAAAAGGTGTAAAGTAAAAGAGGGTAACCTAAAGCTAAGTTACCTTATAAAGAGACGCTAAAAGGTTAGCGCTAGACTACTTAAAAGGCACTAAAATAGTAAGAAGAAGAGGCGCTAGACTACTTAAAAGGCGCTAGAATAGTAAAGGAGAGGCAGTAGACTACTTA
>SATZ01000488.1:0-27910 GCA_004335205.1 Ascochyta viciae-villosae | reverse complement strand
CCTCAACACATCCCCCTCCAACACCCCCTCCGCCCTCTGCACCAAACCCCCATGACCCCCCGCCTTCTCCATCGCCTCAACCAGCCGCGCTAGTTGCAGTTTCAGCGTACTGCTTGGGCGCGCGCGTAGTAGGACGTCGGTTAGGCAGATGACGCGCATGTGCCAGGTGAAGAGGGGGGGGTTACTACTCCAACCCAGCGGCCCATGTGCGGGATTCTGAGCATCTAGATTCCCCTCTCCGCTGACGCTGTTGCGGTACTGCGCGTTCAAGAGGTCGAGCGCGGCGCTCGTCCATGCTGTTGCCGTGTCGATGATGGGAGGTGGTAGGCTGGCGAGCTGGGTGGGCGTTAGTAGTGCGTTGGTCCATGCTAGAGCGTCTAGGACGTCGTCTTTGAATAGGTTTTGTTTCTCCTGTGCGAATAGTGCTGTGTTGGGTTTTTGCTCGTCGGCGAGGATGGTGGCGAAGGGGGTCTTGAAGAGGGGGGTTCGTGTTGGAGAGTCGCTGAGGCGGCGGAGCGCGTGTGTGGCTAGTGCTGTGGAGGTGGGGAAGAGAGGTGGCAGGTGCGAGAGCAGTTGCTGCGTTGCTAGTAAGGGGACGGTGGGGGGTGTGGGGGTTTTTGATAATGTCGTGAGCATGGTGCTGACGGATTGGGCGCCTAGGTCGCGGATTTCGTCGTCGTCGTCTTGGAGTATGTCGTATACGACTAGGCTGAGGCCGAGGACGAGAGGGGATGGTTGTGCGGTGGTTGTTGTGGAGCTCCAGAGGTGGAAGAGTGCGCAGACGGATTGGGCGGCGGCGAAGCGGGTGTCGAAGGGATTGGTGTCGAGGATCGTCATACGCAGGAGCCGGATGAAGCGCGCCGTGGATGTGAGGATCAGGTCGTGGGATTCGGGGACTGTGTGGTAGGTGTGGTCTATGAAGGAACCGAGGAGGTGCAGCGCGCTCTGTGTGTTGGACGGCGGGGCGGAGAGGCATTGGTCTTCTAGTTTTGAAATCGTGTCAAGGAGCTGTGAGTCGGTGACTAGAGTGAAGAACTCGGTTCTTGCAGACTCGTTGTCGAGGGCTTCTGCAAGCACAGACTGTGCCTTGGATACAACCTCCGGATCGACAGCGTTCAGAACGACGCGATGTACATGCGCCATAAGCAGCGAGATTGGCTTTGTGGGTGCGTTTGAAGAGGTCTTCCGAATGATCGTCTCTAGAGTCTCCAGCGCAGCACAGCAGGTGTCTGGATCTTCCGTTGCTAGAAGCATGAGCGCATCACCGATGCTTTGATACTCTTCAGAAACTATCGTGCCCAAAGACTCAGGCCTGACAATAGTTCGATCAACAACAAAGAGTCTAGCCAGTGCTTCGATACGGAGAGAGCTGTCAGACCCGCCCTGAACATGCATTTCATAATCTGGACCGACTTCAATAGACGATGTGAGCTGGTTCCATGCACGCAGCACGGTTGTCGACTCTTGACGTTGGAGCACAGCGATGCCGCATGTGCTTACGATGTCGAAAAACACGGTATCGATGAAGGAACATCTGTTGTGAGTGAACCAACGCTCAACACAATTGATAAGTTCAAGTAGTAAAGCTTCGATGCTTTGCGAGGCTGCACAAGTCAGCAATGTGATTATCGTCAAGGAATAACTAACTTACCCGAACTGATATTGTCGTTGACCAGCTTTCTCATCATGTATTTCACAGCCAGAAGTACGCCATGTTGCTGGTTGGTAGAGCTGTATCCGCTTCTGAGCATATCGAAGGCTGCATCGTACATCTCATGCGAAGGGAGCAATGATACCACTGTCCGTGCTGCCATGTCGCGCATGTGCCAGTGCGGACTTGCCAAAAGCTTCTCCACTGATGCTCGAATTGGACCCAGTTCGTTCGTGGGTGGTCGTGCTTGTCGCAAGATTTGCAATGCTGGGAAGACACCCTCAGCTCCATGGAGATCGAAAGGATTGCTGTTCTCTGACGTGTTCTCTAGTGTTTGCTTGAGAGGGCCAGCCGGGTCGAGGAGATCTGAAAGTATGCTCAGTAAGCTGGGGTAGTTGTCGTACGAAAAGCGAGACGTCTTTGCGCGGTCCTGCTCTTTCCAGTCTTGCGCTTCGCTACTACCCAGAAGCCTTTCGATCAAGGCTTTGAAGAGCATGAGGCTGCAATTTCGAATAGGCCAGCTATTTGTGCTGTCAGTCACGAAACCTCCGAGAAGTGCAGTTCGACATACATGTTAGAGTTGAGCGTCTTTGCTGCAAGCTCAAGTCCTTGTGCAATGTACGCTTCTGATGCTACGCTGAGCTTCGATGTCGTGAAAATCTCCTTGATGCAGTTGATGGCATGCACTTGTGGCAAACGGCTCTCTTCAATGTTTGTATGTTGCGCCTCCACAGTTGCCTCGTTGACAAGGTCATTCATCGCGCGCGCGAGCAGCTTTCCACCGGCTTCTGGCTCAGCTGCAATGATACTGGCCATGAGTGTGGGAATGCCAGCCGATCGCCGTGTGATCGCACCAGCTTTGTCTTGCATCGATCGAAGTGTTTCCTGCCATTGGATGTCAGAAGCTGTCAGATCTGCAGATACGTACACCCACCTGGTACCAAGCCTCGGGCAGTGCTTGAAGCTGTGGGATCTTTGAGGTGGCGCAACGGCGACAGAAGGCCGCAAAGGTCTGAGCAACTGTTGAGTGCGCACCACGATGGCGAAGCTCCAACAGCTGGGTGAAGCAAAGGCGGCCGAGTCTTTCGAACACATCTGGAGTGATCATGGCCTGCTCATCGTCTCCGATTGTAGCCTTGGTAATTATAGTACGAATCAGAACGCTGTTGGTGTGAGTGGATGTGACTGATACTAGCGACAAGAGCTTACCTAGCCTCTTTGAGGCCTCGCCACGAGTAGCTCAAAACTTCCCTCGTGTCCAAGCTGGCTGCTTCCTCCATCTCCTCTGGGACGTTTCCTTCTGGTGCATCTGCGCAGAGGACGTTGAAGACAATGCTCCAGAGCGACTCGAAGCTTGTGATTATGTCACCATGAGCTTGCACCCATGTGTGACAAGCGTTAGTAGGTTCTTTCGATATGCTGGGATAAAAACCATCCTGGTCGACGATGTACCTGTCAAGTGTCAGTTGGAACGGCGTCAAGTCAGTTTGGCTCGGAACTCACGTCAAAGCGGCGAAGATGCCGTGCACAGGACGGCCATTGACAGCTTCCGATAGGTTTGTGCGGGCAACCTGGAGGGTTTCCTCAAGCTGTTTTCTTAAACCCTCAAATACTTCAAACCTCGGTGACTGCAAGTCCGATGAGTTTGTAGTACTTGGACTAGCCACGGAAAACTGCAGCGAGTAGGCTCGAGCAACACCATCTGCATGATCTGCGCGTCCTGTACGGAGCATCATAGTCTCAGCGCGAGCAATGAAGCGCGGAAGCGTCGATGTCACCACTACATTTCTTTCAGCATCTGGCAGCGCCGCGAGGGAAAGCTGCAGGGCGGATATAGAGGCTTCCCGGATATCATCAAAAGGATCCAGGACCAAATCTAACAGTGACCGAGTCAGATGCTTGTTCGAGATCTGTAGACCATGCGCCCAGTTCAACTCTCCTTGAGCCGACTTGGACAACTGCGTATGTGGGACTTGCGGATCGACGCCAGATTTGAGCATGAGAATCAAGGATCGAAGTGCAGTAATGCGGCGTTGGTAAGTGCCGGTCGACCGAAGCTCCCATTCAAGAAATCTTGCGTACCACGCAATAAAGGCCAAAGATTCCGTAAGTGGGTCTTCTGAAGACATCCCAGCACGTGGATTCTGCTGCTGAAGAGCTTCCTTCGGAAAAGGCAGTCGGCCTTGCTCTGGGGTGCGACCTTTGATCAAACTTTTTGACAAAGTGGCTGTACTGGCTCGGAGACGGTCGAACAACTTCTGTGTATAGCCATGAACCTCTCGTCGGAAGTAGGCGTCGGTGTCGGCGTGAAGGTGAATCAAATTGCCTCTGAGTGACTTGAAGATACCACCAGTCATGGGCTTTGTGATGGCAGTAGAATGCACCGAGAGGAACACGCCGGCAAGCCTGACCTCAGGCTCAGAGTGTGACATCCAGGCGCCAAAGATGTCGTCAGGCAAATTCAGGTAGTTGCCCTGCAGTTCAATCCGATCGCATACGCGATAGTCTGCGCCAGATTAGTTTTCGCTTTCTGCAAAAGTGTTGCGTCTCAACCCACCGATGTCGCGAACGATAGTCAGCTCCTTCCCAGTCTCAAGTGCGGCCAACAATATCTTGAATTCTTCAGCCCGGTCTAAGTTCTTGGTCTGGGAGCCGTATGTGCGCAAAGCTTGGGGTAGGGCGCCTTTTGATTGTACATGTACGCCAAAGCGTAGATAAGAGAGGAAGCGAAGATACTCGTCAATGTTTGGCATGAAACAGTGCGGGAACACATTGGCCTTGAACTCGCGCAAGCGGTCTGGCCATTGATGAAGCGTCTGCACAACTGGCTCTATCCATAGTGGCGAGACGACCGTGCTGCTGCCCCGGGTAGCGTAATCGGGCAGCTGGCGTGCTTGGATGAGGAAGTTCTTGACCAGATGTCCTGCTGAAAGCGAAGTATCATGGTGGACTACCCACGTGAGGAAAGCCTTGAACAGGACTTGTGGGGACAGTGCTTCAGACAGCCCGTTAGATGCTGACTGGGCACCGTACAGCTCAAGCAGTTGTGCTATCGACACCACATCTCGGAGCAGGAAATGAGCAAGACCCTGTAAAGCTGGCTTGACTTTGACACGGTCTTGTCGGTCACAGATGATATCCACGAAAGTTGCGGCAGCTTGTAATCGAAGCTCTGATGCTCGTGTGCTCTGATTCTTTGTTACGACGCTTGTAAGGAGAAGGAGCATCTGCCTCATCGATTTGCCTTTGGCATCATCTGACCTCTGCAGATAGATGTTGAACAATCGAAGCCATATCGAATTGTCCAGAATAGCGTCCTGTGCATACTCAGTCTTTGATGCCTGGCAGCATTCAATGATCGAGCACAGTGCATTTGATGCCGCGGCTCGATGACCAGGATTTAGATCCGGCAGGTCGGCAGTTTCCAAGAGGGGATCAATCAGGGTGTGAAGTTCTCTGTCGAGGTTAGCAATGGCTGGAACTTGAACTTCAATGTTCACGGACTTTGATCCTTACTTCACGCCGGCGATTGGCTCCTTCTCTTCAAAGCGAGGGACAGCTTTCGATGCATTCTTGGCTAGGTCTCGCAGCGCCTTCTCTGGAGTTGGTATTATTTGCTTGCCCTCAACCTCTGCCATTGCTGCAAAACGCTCAATGGTCGGGAGAGGCGTTAAGGTCACGGACCACAGATTTTGAGGTGAGGGTTGTGACACGCCGGGAATGTGGGGCAAAATTTCTCTTTTGACGCTAGTCATCCACGACTTCACGACGGTTGATTTTAACAGGATCGAGGATTTCAAAAAAATCCGCACAATCATTATGACTTGCAAAACTGTAAATCAAGTTTCGAACCTTTATTTCATCTGTCCCGGGCCGATCTGAACAGAAGTTGAATATGGTGTTGCCTGTGCGAGAATGCGCACATGCTGTTGGAGGGATCACTATTCAAATATCTCATAGCTAAGCTGTTAGTCGTGTCACTATCAAGTGGATGTTGGCAAACTCTAGGTGAAACCAGTGCCTATCCCAAATCCTTCGAAGCTTGCCCCTTAAAGCGGTTCAGGTTAAAGCAACATTTGATGTAGAAGTACTGTATACAAGGCATATCCTATCAACCTTTGTTCCTCAGACTAGAAACCGGTCACGATCTTCCCAGACCGGTATCAACTTACTGCGATGGGGGCTCCAAATAGGTCCGGTGTTCTACAGCTCGAGCTTTTACGTCTCGCGCCTGTTCAAGCCTCGAGCCCCTAGAGAACAAGAGTCTGGCACTAGTAGAGCTAGTCCGACATATAGAGAGATCGCCGTCGAGTGTACACGCACCCGCGTATCCAGAAACATTGCAATCTGTTACACAGCGGCTGTTCGGACAATCAGACCCGGTGTTGCAGGGTGCTCCGCATCCGCCGCCATTTCTAGACTTGGGGGTTGTCAGCGTCACGGCGTATGCACACTGCGGTATGTCGACTTACGCATTCCCCGACGTTGTCGGTTGTTGGGTAACAAGCACACTGGTACTGGCCGTCAGAGTTGGCGCAAAAATTGTCCATTTCGCTGCACTGGTTGTAATTTGGCTTAGGAGCTGCTGTCACAGTGGCTGTAGCCGTCACTGTCGTAGTTGTTGTTGTAGTACTCGTTGTAGAAGTCGATGTCGTACCGATGACAGACACCGTTGAAGTAATGGTTGCGCTAACTGTGCTAATAGCTGTGGCAGTAGTCGTTGTTGTTGGTGTTGTCGTCACGCTGTTGGTCTTTGGCTTCTCAATGCATGTGCAGATTGCACCGACGAACGCGGAGGCTTGGCTGAGAACACTCTTCCATTTGTCGGCTGTGGGATCGGCACGTTTTGCGTACGCAACCGTCACCGTAGTTGTAGTCGTGGCTAGTTTGGTCAGTGAGATGCTGCAGGCGAAAAGAATGGGAAGGCGGACCGGTTTCGGTATCTGTCTCGAAGGCTGTTAGTGTAGATGTCGAAGTAGAGTATGTCGTGGTGACTGTAGCTGTTCCTGTGGTGGTGACTGTAGCATAAACAGTCTGCGTCTTTGTTTGCGTCGGGGCCACGATAGTCGATGTTTGAACCGGCACTGGGAACTTTGAAGAGCAAAATGTCTGGGCGGGAGGGTACTTGGAGACGTCTTTTCCAATGAGTGCGTACACTCCACCTTTGCAACCTGGATAGGTCTGTGCGAGGACAGAACTCGAGAGGGTAGCTGCCCAAAACGCAAGACCGTTGAGATACATGATTGGGGCGTTTTCAGCTGCAGATGAGATGAAAAAATGTCTGTATTGAGAAAGACCCACAGCTGCGCGCTTCAGTATTTAACCAGGTTCGGATCAGCAGCTGTATGGTGGCAACCCGGTATGTGGGTTTTGACACTTGCATGTTCAGCATCTGGACCCGCAAGAACGGGCTTCGTATGCCCTGTGCGCAGCTAATCATGTCTTCTTGTGGAGCTCATCTGCTGTCGGTTCACTGTAATACAGTGACAATCCCTACAAGCACCTCGAATTGTCCAGCGGGCGTTACGCAAGGGAACACCTTTTTACAACCCAAGCTAACGAGGAGTGGGCTGACTGAGATGTTTAGTCGCGGTGAGAAGATATGTGCTAATGTAGCGGCGGTAGTAGTCGTAGATAGTTACTTCTATCAAGGCACCCCATCCTCTGCATGCTCTTCCGCAATCAACCTTAGTTCTCGTGCTGTTGAGGTAAACCGGTTTATGTTTACTCAATACCCGCATGATCACTCCCGAGTATACATGTATGTTGTTGAGCACTTTTAGTGTTCGGCATCATCGTGACTCGCAGTCGAATTCCGTGTGGCGAACTGATGTATGCAACTATCGAAGGCTTGCAAAAAGCGAGCCTCAAGGACTTATAAGCCTTAGCCAATGCACAGGCGGGAAAGACAACATGCAGCACACCGCAGTCGTCCGATATAGGAAAGAAGAACGACAGTTCACAACGAAATTGCCATCGTTTGAGCCTGATTCTAGCCTGATTCAGAATATATCCTGATCAGCGCACATCTTACTTCTAGCCTTCTGAGATGGCTGGCTGAGCCTTACACGCTACTCAGCCTCAACGGGTGGTGATGCTAGGGCTTGACTTAGCGTCAAAAATCCAGCAATCTGAGAAGGCGTTCTAGGCAAGCTTTCAGCCACGGGAAAGCTTATCTGACTTGTCAGTTAATGCACATGTATATTAAGAAGGACGTGGGAAAACTCTAGCTTGTACTGCTGCCAAACAGCCTGTGCAAGGGGCTGTTGACTACGAAACAAATCTGGCTCTCTCGTTCGACTCTAATGCTCAACGGTGTGGGGTTGATAATTTCGATGTTTTCTTTTCCCTAACAAATCCTTGTAAGAGCTTGAGAGGACGCGACTTGATAGACGTTACTGACTAGGAATCGACGGCTCTTAGTGCATCTTTCAAAGTGCGGGGATGGCAGCAAGCGTCGGCCCCGCCGGTAATCTTCATGATATGAGGCTTCGGACCAGTGTGGTGTTGGAGATTCACAGGCTGCCGTTGTTGTTAGAACACTAATTATATCGAGACCACAGGAAACTGTCTATACAGACCAACAGACAATATCGATTGCGTCTATTCACGTACGATTTTACTTTTTTTTTTTGGGGGGGGGTTTCATTCCGTTTCTGACATTCTCATAAATGCCGCTTAAAGCGTTACAGCAATTGACTAACAAGCTTTTGAGTCGGTCAAGATACATACGACGAACGAACGTCTCCTTTCTGCTTGATGCCAGACGCAGTATTAGAATGTCGTGTTTCTCGGTACAGACCTAGACTTAAGTTCCCATCCCCGTAAAGACAGTCTTCAAGTGGAGCCGCCGCTTGCCTCATCCTCGTCCTTGTAGTGTACGCCACGCGCGAGTTCGCATGGGTCTGGAGCGTAACCAATCGAGCAATGCTCCCACTCTTCATCGTCCATGAGGTAGCGCTTGAAGTTTAGAGCATGGTAGATGTTGCCGAAACGGAACTCGACGAAGTGATGCTGTGTTGCTATCAGTAAAGTTTCCTAGATGATGTGCGTAGCAAGGTGCTTACTCCACGCGCCGTCTTGCCCTGCTTGATGCGATCAACATCCCTTTTGATCTGTTGCTTGCCACGGGCTAGTATGAAAAGGGCTTCATCTGACCAATCGTCATCAGCACCAGTGGCTCGAATGCAACGAGATGCATCTCCATCAATGCAGTTTTGGATCACATCGTTGACGGAGTTTGGCTCTGGCTGCTTGTCCACAAAGACAATCGTCTTTTTTGTATCTCCATGGACTTCAATACCGTTCTCGGTGGCATCAAGATAGCTCTGACAGGCTTTTGGGGTGAGGAACTTGACTAGAGCGTGCTCCGATCCAGCCTCTGGCATGGAGATTGACTCGAGCCTGCCACCCCACACGAGGGCTTGCAGCTCGTTCAGAGACTTAACGCCGGAGACGCCCTTGAGGACACAGGTGCGGTATACAACACCTATAGTTCGTCAATATTAGCGTGTGGTTTCCAGCTTGATTCAGGACATACCGTGTGCACGCGTCTCTTGGGAAGGCCAAGCTTTCATACCGTCAATGGGATCAGCATAAGCCAAGATTCCGGCGCTTGTGCGATGGTCGGTTGATGTGACTGGGTTTGCCTTAGATACACTTGCTCCAGCAGTGTTGGGTTGCCCAGCCAATGAGTCTTCCGCCTTTGGCAGTACGTCAAGGATGTTCTTGCATACTCCGACGACATGCTGTATGTTCTTCAGCGAGATATAGTTTCCCTCGACCAGAGCGGCACATAGCTTCAGGAAACTACCCCCGTTATCCTGTAAGGCTTTCTTGACGAAGTCTGCAGTTAGAGGTTCTGGGCTTATATTAACCTTCTTGTTGACATAGGTCACCACAGCAAAGACGCAACGCGCTCGCAACTTGTCGACCTCATCTGGTGAAGGCCTGGTCAAGTTGGGTGTATATGAGGCTTTCAGCTTGTTCGACACGGTCTTGATGCTCTGCGCGATGTTATCGTTGCTGGGGGGAAGTGCACTGACATACTCTGCAGCTTTGAGCAGATACTCTTGTTCGAGCTCATCCTGGGACTTGCCATGGCAATCGATAGAAGGGGGATTTTGCACCGACAAATTTGATGGTGGTTCTGCAGACCTATCTTGGAGGTGCTGAGTCTTCACCTGATCGTGTGAAGAAGAGGTTGTAGCTGTCCTCATACTCAAGGCATCTTCAAACGAGAACATGGACTTGTCGGGTCCAGCAGGTGAGAACTCTTCCGCAGGTCTTGAAGGAGGGGCGGAGCTTGCTCCTGAAAGTCGGGCGAACATATCTTCCAGCGAGCTCTTCGCGACGAGGGTCGGCGGAGGTAATTCGATCCTGGAGGGTGGAAGCGCGGGCACAGAACGCGGTTGACTGGAATTTACAGCAGGTCTAGTAGCTTCCAGTCTCTCATTTCTGCCAGCTGTTGTCAGTCATATGAAGGAATGTGGGATGGGGTGGCGGAGAGTTTCTCAACGGTGGTTTTGTACATACTCGTGGCTCGTCGTTTGATGTGCTCTGGGCAGACCAGGAGCAGGCAATGCTACTGGCGTCGGTAATGGCATCGTACCCCGCGATGAAGCTGGGGTGACCGGTCGTTGAGGCGCCCCGAGAAGAGGAGTGCCAGCGCTTACGATCTTGACCGCGTTCTTCTTGAGCTTGAAGGTACCCACGTTGGCCGCAGGCTGCACCGCAAAGTTGCTTTGCGTATCCTGAGAATACCGAGCGTCCTGTGAGGATCTTGCATCTTGCGAACGCGAGGCATCTGGTGAGGACGTTGCGTTTTGATGACCGCGCGTGTCTCGAGCTGGGCCCCCGTGTAGTGAGGATCGATTCATGGCAGCGGTAGAGGTTGAGAGGGGTAGAGGCGGAGGCGAAGACCAGATGGGTCGTCGAGGTGAGAGTGGAGGCGAAGGCAGGGAGCCAGAACTGTCCACTGGTGCCGGTGAGGTCACCGTGCGCTTGGCAAAAGTTTTCACGAGAAAGTGACCCTCTGTGTGGGGCAGTGAGCCTTGGACAGAATAATGGGAGGCGAGATGGGTTGCACCTACCGCTCAGTCTCTCCCGTTTGTCGACTGGAAGGTTCTCGATGCCTTCGATACAGGCGTCGAGACTGGTCTGGTAGAGCTGTTCTTCGCTACTGCAAGGTGGAAGACGCGCAGACTGTGAAGTTTGACCAAACATGAAACAGCAGAGCCGACATCAGCAGCAATCGAACTGGAGTTTTGGAGTGTTGGGGTTCGGAAGACGCTGTAGATGGGTGGAGGATGTCAGGCTCGTGACTAACGTGTTGGCGGGTAGGGCCATCACGATGAAAAACAAGGGGACACGGCTATGCTCCCAAGACGTAGCGTACAAGCCATTTGGAAGAAACTGACAAGAAGATGAAATTAGAAAACGAAGTCGTGAGCAAAGCATGCAACAACAGTGTCTATCGAATGTTCCACGACTCCTGGTGCCCTTGTTTGTCTGACAGCCATGAAGAGGAAACACAAGACAACCACCACCTTGGCAGACTATGAGAGCTAAACAGACCTACTACCTACATGCATCTGAATCACGCACAGCCATGGTGCTATAAAAACGCTCCCATCGCCTATCTATGCTCGTTCAGGTATGGTTCCCCAATCAGCTAGCTGTGAGTGGTGACAGTCCCAGCACTTCCCACTTCCACTCAACATGTGTAGGGAGTCGGAAGTGGACGGTGTTCAAAGCATTGCACATTATCGACGAGGATCGATGGCTGCTGTCGAATATGTGGAGGATGGATCGACCGTTGTGTGACTGGGGACTCCGGTACCTAGCGCTTGCCCCGTGCATGGGAGATCTGCCGACGTCACTCTGTAACTGCACCCGGACGGTGCCTGAAGCTCACGACTCCACCACCAAAGCCCAGAACCGCTCGAGCTCCCCACCCTCTCCGACATTTATCTTGCTTCCTATATTGCATTCCAGCGCCACAGTCCCCTGTTTCCATCAAACTGGCCCTACCCCGCCATGTGGGACGACGAGGATAACAACCCGTACGGGTCGTTTGCCCGCCATGATTCCAATACCTCTGATGTTACCGGGCTAGCCTCTCCTGCTGCCTGTAAGGCTCCAGCCCTCGATGCTGCATCCAGGAACAGGGCTCTGGGCTGACCATGCTGCAGTACCGTATCGACCGGCAACGCCGCCTTCCGAGGCCTCGTCCCCCGCGCAGGAGTCGCCCGAATATGTCGCCCAGAGAGACATGAGCGATGTCGACTACGACGAGGACCAGCAGAGCGGAGAGCCCGTTGCGCCTAAGAAGGGTGGCTACGATGCGCGCGTGGAGCAATGGCTATACGAGAACCCAGGGCAGCTTATCCTCATCACCGAGGCAGGGAAAGACAACGTCAACTTCATACAATACACAATCAGCTGCGGCGTAGGACACACTTCCCCAAGAATAGGAAGCAGCTAACGCGGGTATAGGGCCTCGAAGTAAAGCGCAGATACTCCGAGTTCGCTTCGTTAAGAGCGACGCTGGTAAACCTGCACCCCACCCTCATCATACCTCCGATACCCGAGAAGCACTCCATGGCAGACTATGCTGCACGACCGACAAAAGCAAAGGAGGACGCTGGCATAATAGAGCTGAGGAAGCGCATGCTGGCTGTCTTCCTCAACCGCTGCAGGGCTATGAAGGAAGTCATGGAGGACGGCGTCTTCTGGCGGTTCCTCGATCCACACACGAGCTGGGTACGCTGCTCCTACTGACGCCAACCTTATCGTCCTACTAACAGGTACCGCCAGAACGAGGTGCTAAGCAGTGCGCCAGTCGCCAACATCCCCAAACAAATCCTCAAAGCACCCCCGCTGGACACCGCAAACCCTAGTCAAGCGCACAGCTATCTCCCAGTCCCATCCTTATCTGCCAAGCTCAAGTCCGCCGGCTCCACATCCAGCTCTGGTACGCCCACATCACCACCGAGTCACGCCGCCCTCCCCTCCACCGCTGCGCATACGACACCTGGGCCACAGGTTTTCGGACGTTTCCCTCCAGAGTCGCGCGATCTGTCAGAAGAAGAGCTGGACCCATACTTTGTGAACTTTGAGCAGTCTTCAAAGGAGCTGGAACACTTACTGCAAGGGCCGATGGAGAAGGTCAACAGGCGACTGCTCACTCATTTGTCGGCCTGGGGCGACGACATGGCAGATCTGGGTGCGCGCTTCAATGCCTTCTCGCTGTCTGAGCAGTCCCAGTCACTTGCCGCTGCGATAGAAAAGACCGGGCAGGCGGTCGACTCTACCTACGTTTCCACGACCGAACTATCCTCCTCTCTCAGCGCAAGCTTCGCCGAGCCCATGCGCGAAAGCGCACAATTTGCCGGCGTCGTTCGCGCTGTCCTGAAATACCGCATCCTGAAACGGATACAAGAAGACATGACCAAAGACGAACTTGAGAAGAAGAAGAACCTTCTTGAATCTCTTGAGCGTAGTGAAGCCGAGTCCAAGCGTCTAGAACAGCACCTCAGCGGCGTCGGTCACGCTCCTGCTACACGAAGTCGCGCAACCTCACACAGCTCGCAACGCAGCGACAACTCCGAACCGAGGCGGAGCGCGGAGGCTGACCGAGCGTCGATCGATTCGGATTTCCCACCTACGCACGGCGATGGATCACCGCCTTCGAGTCATCAAGGGGCACCAGATAGCATGAGCCCCCACTCGCCACCAGGCAGCTTGCACAAGAAGACGGCCAGCGGGAACTTTGTTACCAACAAGCTCTTTGGCTCCATCACGCATGCATTCCGAGGCATGGCGGACGTGGATCCAGAGAAGACAAGACGGGACCAGATCGGCAAGACCAGAGACAGTCTGGTTCAGGTGAGTGTTTGACGTACGCAGAACCAGGATCGCAGCATGCTAACGCGCGTGCAGCTCGAGCAAGCGCTAGGCGTCGCAGAAAAAGACACCAAAGACGCAAGCTCGGGCGTGATGAAAGACCTCCGCAGATTCCAGGAAGAAAAGGAAAACGACTTGCGCCGCTACATGGTATGTCTTCATAAAAACGCGACATAATTTCACGACTAACGAACCCGTAGATGGAATTCGCACAGTGCCACCTCGACTGGGCGAAACGCAACAAAGCGGCCTGGGAAGAAGCAAGGGCCGAAGTCAATAATATCCAGCACCCGGCGGACGAGTACCCGCGGACTTCGAATGACATGTAGATGGGAGTGTAATGCTGTAATATGGTTGGCTTGCATTGGAACACATAGTATTATCAATGCAGTGAATGATTGCTTGGTCTGGATTGGTATACAGCTGCCAATATCTCCATCCTATCTTATCCTATCCTATCTTGTCCTACACTTCGATGCTCAGCCCTGCCGATCGCGAACCTGCTGCTAGAAAGTCGTTGTCGCCAGTCGGCTCGCTGCGTTCTTGGCGTCGATGCGGTCGTCGTCTTCCTCGCCGGCCTTGGTACTTGCTGCTTTGCTCGATGCGCGCTTACGTCCATGTTCCGACTCGCCTTCCTCTTCTTCGTCGCCTTCGGGGAGCGCGGCGGGAATGCTGCCGCTCACGCTCCTGTTCAGCCCGTCGCCCGGTCGTCGCGGCACGCCGGACCACGCGTCGCCCTTGGGGCCTTGGGAGTTTGCGAGCGAGGCACGGCGCTGGGCGGGATGAGCTTCGCGGCCCAGTCTCGAGAGACCGCCGCTGCCGTCGATGGCGCGGATGTCCGGGCGGACAGACTCGAGGGTAGCCAGTGTGCGGCGCTCGGCTTCGATTTCACGGACGACGTATTCGCGGATCGCCTGGCGCATGTCGGCTGCGGTGCGGCCAAACCATTTCCTCTGTTCTTGGAGCAGATTTGCCGTCACGCGTTGCGCTTTCGAGGTCAGGTATTGCTCGTGGCTACGGGCTTCGTCGAGCTGGGCGATGGCTTCGTCGACTTTGTCGCGTTTGACGCTGGAGCTGGCTTTCAGTCTGTCGGCGGCTGACAGCTTCGACTTGGTGGCTGCCTGCGCTTGGAGGAGTTCGCGAAGCAGGATGTGGCGGTTCGTAAGCGTCTCCTTGGCGATGAAGGCGTCGCTGCTGTGGTATTGAAGAGGGTCCCCGAGGGTTGTCGCTTCGGCTGTGCCTTGGGCGGCGTGGAAGTCGCCGGTCGCTTGGATGACCTTTCCCAGCTTCTTGTAGGCGTGGGCCAGTCCTACGTGCGTCTCCTGAGCGTGCAGGGCGGCGAACTTAGCACCGAGGTCAGACTCGGCTACACCGAGATCTGTGCCATGTTAGCGCTCACGCCCAACTCGAGTGCTTTCGCTGCATACTTCTCCTGTGCTTGACGACCTTCTCGACCTTCTGCTCCGCCTCCATGGTGCCCAGATAAAAAGCCTTGACGATGGGTCGGGCAGCAGCCAGCTCTGGCGTGTCGTCCGGAGGCGGCGCAAACTGCTTGATCACCTTGCGGCGAACGCCGGTCGCGGGTTGCTTCCTCCGCACTACCGGGCTGTATCCAAAATCGCTCTCGACGAAGAAGACCATCTCCTCGTCGCGGATGAGGATGTCATTGCTGCAGACCACGTTCAGCCACCGCTGTATCGCCGCCTTCAAGCGCGCCTCGTCTTCCTCAGTGCCGGCACCTGCGGACGTGGTGGCTGGCGGTACTGCGGGCACGATGGCCTCAGGGCACGCCGAGATCAGGTGCTCGCCGAGCTTCACGAACTCGGTGTGCACTCGTCGAACGTCGCGGAACTGAGTGGTCCTGAACTTGGGCAGGTTGGTCTACAGCAAGGTCAATACGCCAAAAACCGCAGCGGTGCTTTCTGCACGTACATAGACGTCGAAGCGTATTATAGGGTCCTTCTTGCCGTTGCGCTCGAGTCCCGTGACCTTTGCCTGCAGCTTGTAGTGCTGCTGTTGGCGCTGGGGACGGGCTCCATGGTATCGCTGGGGCTGCTGGCCGGGCTGGGGGGCCTGCTGCTGCGCGTTTGGGTGCTGGGGGAGCTGCGGCGCATCCTGGCTGGGCTGCTGCTGCTGCTGCTGCTGCTGGTGTGGCTGTGCAGGGGGGTGCGACTCGCCGTTCTCGGTCGAAGCCGTGCCTGGGCGGCTTTGCTGGGTGTGGTCGTCTATGTACCCATATTGCTCAGAGTCGTGGCCGTACGGTGACGCGGGCGGAGGCAGCGGAGATGAGGGGAGGTCGCTGGTGGGCGGCTGACCAAACGACGTGCGATTGTGCTGCGGCGACGAGGCCCACGGGCTAGAGCCGCCGGGGTACTCGGTGTCGTTGTTGGAGTAGTCCATGGTGGAGAGGGCGAGCAGCTGACTTCACCGCGCTGCTGTGGCTACCTCTTGACGTCGTTGAGCCTTCCTCGGCCGTGCCTGCTCACCCACATGCTTGGCGGCCCTTGCCATCATCGGGCAAGGCGCGACCCTGGACGGCTGCATCACTCTGGTCATCACGTGCCGTCTGCATTTCACCATCCATTGTCCAACCAGTACACTCCAGTGCAGACTTTGGCATGTGGGTTGGATGGGCGCGTTGTGCGAGTCGAGTCGTCCGCCGCCATGTGAAGGCGCCACGGAGGCTGCTCTCCACCCACGCACCTCACGCGGACCTATTATCAAAGACCACACGTAACATTGGCATTGTCGCCCACATCGATGCAGTGAGTCGCCGTGACGATGGCTGGGTCGAGGCGTCTGCTGATTAGGGAGTAGGGAAAGACCACGACAACAGAGCGCATGCTCTACTACAGTGGCTACACGCGAAGAATCGGAGGTATGCACGTCGTTGCGAATGCTTATCACATAGGCTAAATCTGGTAGACGTCGATGAGGGTTCGACTGTGACCGACTTCCTACCCGCTGAACGAGCCCGTGGAATCACCATTCAGTCTGCAGCAATCACCTTCCATTGGCCACCGCAGGAACCAGGCGCAAGTCCTTCTCAAGTACCTGCGTCGTTTGACTCCACGTCTCCTTCAACAGTCCCACACAATGTAAACTTGATCGACACACCTGGCCACGCAGATTTCACTTTCGAGGTCCTGCGCTCTCTTCGTGTGCTAGATGGAGCTGTCTGCATTCTAGACGGCGTGGCTGGAGTGGAAGCCCAAACCGAAAAAGTTTGGACCCAGGCTGGCAACTACCACATCCCCAGAATCATCTTCGTCAACAAGCTCGACCGTGTTGGTGCTGCCTTTGCGAGGACCGTGAAAGAGATCGGTGTGAGGCTCCATGGCTGGCCTGCTATCTGCCAGATTCCATGGTGGAAAGGCGGCAATGGAGACTTTGTTGGTGTTGGTGATGCTGTCAACCTTCGTGGCATGCTGTGGGAATCCGGTGGTGACGGGAGAGCCATCCAAGCGTTTGGCCTAGAAGAGTTGGACAAGACCGATGCGAAATTTGCGGAAGAAATCAGAAAGGCAAGGGTTGCTCTCGTCGAGATTCTGAGCGAGCACGACGATGCTATGGTCGAGGCTTTTCTGGAGCACGACGAAGATCATCTGGCCATACCAGCCCTGCTCATCTGGCAGTCTCTTCGAAGGGTAGTACTACAGAGCAACCAGACCGTCATACCAGTCTTCGCAGGTGCCAGCTTCCGCAACATCGGCGTTCAACCGCTGCTGGATGCGACCGTCGACCTACTTCCGTCACCTTTCGAGCGTCCGGACCCAGAGATCAGCATCTCGGGCCAGGGCAGCACTCTATCCACCCTTCTCAACGCGTCAGCAACCGCCAAACCTGCGAAATCAGTCAAGAAGCTACAGCAGTCAAAAGACCTGGCGATCCCTGAAGTCAAGAACCTCGCAGCTTGTGCCCTGGCCTTTAAGGTAGTCAACGACACCAAACGAGGTGTACTCGTGTACGTACGTGTCTACTCTGGATCTCTGGATAAGGGTGCAACTCTCTACAACACGAACCTGGGGCTCGCTGAACGCGCGCCACGTCTGCTCAAGATGTACGCCAACGATGCCGTAGAGGTTGACAGCATCGGGCCCGGCCAGATTGGTGTGATCACAGGCCTAAAGCATGCAAGGACGGGTGATACACTGATCGTGTATAGAGGTCTGCAGATGAAAGGCACACCGCCGGGCGGACTGAACACCCTACAGTTGAGGCCCATCAATGTGCCACCGCCTGTGTTCTTTACGAGTATCGAGCCGCACAGCTTAAGCGAGCAGAAGCACGTCCACGAGAGTCTGGCGATACTGCTACGTGAAGACCCCAGCCTGCACCTCTCCATCGATGAAGAGTCAGGACAGACCCACCTTGCGGGCATGGGCGATTTGCACCTCGAGATCGCACGCGATCGCCTGCTCAACGACTTCAAAGCCAAAGCGCGCATAGGCAAGATCGAGATCGGGTATCGAGAGACCATCACATCAGCGACGTCACCCTACACTTATGAGCTCGACAAGCCTATTGCAGGGAAGCAAGCCAAGGCGAGTATCACAGCCTCAGTCGAGCCCATAGACGACAGCATGATTGTTCCCGGCACGCAGATCGAGACGGAAATCGAAGATGGCCCCTTCGAGACCACGTTCACCCTCCCTGACAACAATAAGCTGTCCATCTCCCACCCGAAGCTCTCCCGTCACGACTCCGCTTCCCACAAAGCTCACGTTCCGCCTCATCTGTCTCTCCCGGGAATCCTCCACTCCCTCCAAGCCGGCGCTTCTGCAGCCCTGGCACGTGGTCCGTTCAACGGCTTCCCCGTCGCCAACACACGCGTCCGTATCGACCTCGACGCCGACGTACAGCTCTTCCCAGACACAACGTCCACCGCACTGTCGATGGCAACGCGCGCAGCCGTGAATGCAAGCCTCCGCTCCGCCATCGCCGCAAGCCCACCCTCCTTCATGGAACCCGTCATGAACGTAACCATCTTCGTGCCCGAGTCCTCCCTCGGTGCCGTCGTGCAAGACATTTCATCTGCACGGGGCGGGCAGGTACTATCTCTCGACGGCACCGAATCCATCGCCACCTCAACCTCAACCGAGGACCTACCGCGCATCGATCCGAATCTGATCTACACGCCGCCCGACCCCTTCGCAAGCGGCACAGGCGACATGGGCAGCGGGCTTGCAGACAGCCAGCGGCAGATCGTCGCGCGCGTCCCGCTGAAAGAGATGGTGGGGTACTTGAACCACCTGCGGGCGCTGACGGGTGGGCGCGCGACATTCGTGATGAGCGTTGATGGGTTCGAGAAGATGGGATCGCAGCGGCAGAAGGAAGTAGTGGATAGCATGAGAGAGTTTTAGACGTGTATAATCTTATATAACGCGTGTAATTCGTAAAGACTGTATATAATGTAAAACAAACAAGCAATAATCCACACCAACTCACTTTCACTTTCACTTTCACTTTCACTTCCCCTCCCCCTCATCTCCCCTCTCTCCCCCATCCATCCCCACACCACCTACCACCCACTCTACTATCTACTCCACAATCCACTTTCAATCCACTTTCAACCTACTCTACTACCCACTCTACAACCCACTTCTAACGCACTTCCACTTTAATCCCAAAAATGCCCATCCCACCCTCCCACACCATCCTCCTCGCCCTCCTACTTACCACCGCGTTCCTCCTCTTCTTCGCTTACTGTCTCTACAAGAGCTGTAGTCGCGCTGTTGATGTCGAGGTTGAGGTGTTAAGGGAGAGGCGACAGGAGGGGGCGCCGTGAGGAGGAGGAGGAGGAGGGTAGGAGGAGGAGGAGGAGGAGTAAGTACTCAGTGAACAAACGGGTAGTGGATTACGTTGACAGTGATATTAGTTGTTTCGACTGCGCGCGCTGTGGGTAGCGGGTGGCGGGACGTGGAGTAGAGTACATGCTGGTGCGGTTGCGAGTATAGTTGTAGTTATAGTTGTGGTTTTGGTTGCGGTTGCGAGTACAGTTACAATTAAACTTTTAATTACGGTTGATGTTAAGTCTGTGCTAAATACCTAAGATAAGATTGCTAGGAAGAGAATGTAGAGGCTGTTAGTTTCTTAGTTGTTCTTAGAATTTAAGTTAAGGAAATTTAAGAAAACTCTAAAAAACAAGATAAAACTTAATAAGAAGTACTAGTTTAAATAATTACCTACATAATTTCACTTTGCTTTATTTTTTTCTTTACTTCTTTCTTTACTTCTTTCTTTACTTCTTCTCTTACTTTATCTGTAGTAGAAGTTACTTCTGCAGTACTAGTAGCCTTAAGAGGTGTTAAGAAGTTAAATACAGGTTTATTTACTATATACTTTATTTACTATACTACACTATACTATACTACACTATACTATACTATACTAGATACTATATACTACTACATACTACTATACTACACTATACTATGTTACACTACACTGTATTACACTGTATACACACTACTACATAACACTACACTATACTACATAACAAGAACAAAATAGAATATAACAGAATAGAATATAACAGCTAAAAAGATTAGTAGATAGAAAGCAGGCTAGGTGGGTACAGGTATCGGTGAATTAGTTGTGTAAAGCAAATGATTGACGGCTGATAATTGATGATTGATGGTAGGTTGGCAGTTCGAAGTAACACAAGATTGTTTGCTCTACCCCCTTCTCGCGTACCACAGCACAGCACAGCACACTACACTCCAGGTTTTCACTTGACTCGACTCGACTCTACCCCAGCCCTCCCTCCTTCCTCTTCTCACCTACCCCTTCTATCCTCCCCTTTTAGAATATTTCTTTCTGTGATATAATACGCTATGGCCCCGTCTACCCCTGCCCTCCTCACCCTCGGTACCCTCGTCGGTGTCGCAGTGGTCTGTATATGCGCGTATCTACTCGGTCGATATGTAAAGACACGGTTTCGGAAGATAGGAGATGTAGTTCGCTGGGACGGGCTGGTGGTGTGGGGGTGCGGGGGTGCTGAGGTTGGTGTTGATGGTGATGTAGAGATGGGAATGGGGATGGGTAGGAGCGCCGACTACATGAGAGGTAGGAGGAGAGCTGGACGGGCGGAGGGGAAGAAAGGGTGGCGGTGGGGGCGTGGTGTTGGACTACGGACGCGCGAGTGGGAGACGCAGAGGTATGTGTCGACAACGACAACAATCAGTGCGCTGCCTGCTGCTTGCTCGCCAGCACTTGGATGGAGGCAGCAGTCGCACTACGATCAGATGTGGTGTCCAATAGTGCGGCCGCCTCGAGACGCTTTTTCCATGCCGCCGTATCCTGCATTGTCGACGGCGTACCCCCAGGCAGCTTTGGTGCAGCCCTCGAGGGTGGATGGCAGGCGTGCTCTGTATGGGTCTGGAGGTGGATCGACCTCCAGACATTGAAGCATGGTCGATATACAACTCCGCGGACCTTTTGACAGCAAGAACTTGTCACATCAAGGTGACTGCGTACAAGTGGTTGGTGAATGTCAGTGAGGTTGATCTACTTGGAGAAAGAGGAGGAGAAGCGTAGCGAGGCGAAACAAGCGACTGCAATTTCCTGGTATTTTATCGTGGTATTCGAGTGGGCAATTCTGTTCGATGCAAACCACACTACGAGTTTGCACCTCCACGCATAACGTGAAGAGTACCAGACGGAGCGATTACGAACAAGAGAGGGCAAGCCAGCAACCACAGTCGGTCGTGGAAGAGATTACTTTCGGCGTCTTGCGAGCAAGATTACAGATTGCAGAACTGGAAGCCGAACGGATTTATGGCGGGTAGCAATCAAGTTCCAGTGGTTCCGCCTGTGTCGCCGGAGGTCGACGGAGCATCGCCGGCTGGAGGGGAATGAGAGTAGTGGAGCGAGGCCCGGGCGAGATAGTAGGGAGTCGGTTAGCATGGAAGTCAGTGTTGATTCGGAGAAGACGGTGATCTGAGGGCCGTGTCATGAGGTCTGTGAGGGGTTGTTACTTCTGTTCGAGAGTTTCTTTGGTTGCTAGTCGCTGTCATTGTTAGGCACGATTTCAAGCATTTGCATTCAGCATCATTTCTGTTGCGGTCGTCGGTCGATGAGGACCACGCGTCGTACAAGGCGTGGTGGCGCGCTTTCTCGGCGCAGTCGGAGGGTCGGGCGGCGAAGGACGCCGAGAGAGTAGTTTTCCGAGGCTGGGACGACACTGGGAGAAGTGAATTCGTCGAGGTGCTAATTTGGTGTTGCTGCGGGCTGACTGCATGTTGAGGGTTGCAAGGATGCCGGGCGCCTCTGCAACGCGCAATCTGCGGTACGCATAGATACGCATACGCGGTTACGCGGTTACGCAGCGACGCGGTGGATCTCTTTGAGCATTGATGTTTGGTGCTCGTTGATGCTTGGTGCTTGATGCTTCCACGGCGCGCGGTAGCCCAGCTGCTAGCTAGCAGACTGTTGGGCGTAGGTGCATCTTGTGAGGGATTTACTGCCGTGCGTGAGCGTCGATCCGGGTGCCGAGAATCGAGACTGCGAGAGGTCTACCGTCTGCTACGTACGCACGCTCCCCTCGCTTTTCGCGCTGCTTCAGGGGCCAAGCACCAAGGCAGAGCGCGGTGCACCGTTTTCAGCTGAGTCATTCGTCTGTCTGGGCGGGCGGCGTTGTGATTCGCGGCCAGACAAGAGAACAGAAGGATCGGTGCTTACCGCAGCGGGTTTAAGTGTGGAACGGTGGGCGGTGTGGTTAGTCTGGTCACTCTGTTGGTCTGATCAGTCTGATGTTGGTCCGGTCACTCTGTTGGTCTAGTCATTCCGGTGTTGGTCTGGTCACTCTGTTGGTCTAGTCATTCTGGTGTTGGTCTGATCACTCTGGTGTCGGTCTGATCACTCTGGTGTCGGTGGGACCACGTGCAAGGGTCTTCTGGCAGGACCCTGGCGGTCTGCATGCTGCGCCCCGGTGCGGGTGGTGGTGGGTGTCTTGGTGGGTGCTGGTGCTGGGGTAAGATTGCGACTTACAAAAAGACAAAGGCCGCCCAGCTCCTGGCCAACGGCTTTCGTCCACCTGCATGCTCCGCAACGCACACTACCCACACTACGCTCACCTGGGACAGCTTCGACCACCTTTTCCCAATCGCATTGCATGGCTTGACATTCTTCACCACCCTCTTGCCCACTCTCTCCTTCCTGCGTTCCTGCTGCATGCGGGTTCTGCTCCCCCCTCACTCCCTGCCCTCGCTCCCAATGTCTGACCTCCCACGCCACGACTATGAGCGCCTTCCACGCACCTCGCTCGAGGCCCAGGACCTCCCCGAGCTGAAGCGCTCCGTCTCGACCTCCTCATGGCTCAGCAACCTGAGCTCGCGCCTGCCGGGCGTCAAGACGCTGTCTGATCGAGCTACCTACACCCATCTGGTCACGCCCCGGAGAAAGAAGCGCTCCGTCCTGCGCGCCATCTACTACACCGTCTTCGCCTTCCCCTACTTCTGCGCCTTCCTGGTCCTCGTCGCCGGCATCTTCTTCCCCAGCTACACCAACCGCCCCGCCCACTACCTCGAGCTGCAGCAGAGGGCCGCCAACGGCACCGAGCCTGGACGCGCGAACCCTTACGCCGAGAAGGTCTTCATCGCCGCCTCTTTGTACGAAGACAAGGGTCAGCTGACTTCGGGCGGCTGGGGGACATCGGTACTGCAGCTGATTGACCTGCTCGGCCCGGACAACGTGCATCTGAGCATATACGAGGACAATCCCACCGAAGCAGCCAAGCAGTCGCTGGCCAGCTTTCGCCAGAACCTCACCTGTAAGTACACAGCCATTCCTAACCACCACCATGGCTAATTCTCCAGGCAAATCGACCATCATCGCCGAGCCCTTCGATTCGAAGACCCTACCCCGCGTCACCTTGCCCACCGGGGAATCGTATCTGAAGCGCATTGCCTTCCTCGCAGAAGTCCGCAACCGCGCCCTCGCCCCCATCGATCAGCAGAGTGTCAAGTTCGACAAGATCCTGTACCTCAACGACGTCAACTTCCACCCCATCGATGCTGTCCAGCTGCTCTTCGCCACCAACATTGACTCGACCGGCCGCACTGACTACGGAGCCGCTTGCGCCCTCGACTACATCAACGCTTTCAAATTCTACGACCGTTTTGCCACGCGTGATTTCGACGGACGCATCACAGGAATTCCCTTCTTCCCATACTTCACCAGCGCCGGCACGGCGACAAGCAGAAACGACATGCTCTCGCAGACCGACGCGGTCAGAGTACGAAGCTGTTGGGGAGGTATGGTTGCGTACGAAGCCCAGTGGTTCCAGGACCAGACACAGTTCGAGGAGACGCCCGTCAACACCACGTCAAGTGCTCAACACACTTCGCTCAACCCCGATCGCGCTCCCTTACGTTTCCGCTACGAAGAGGAGGTTTTCTGGGAAGCGTCCGAGTGTTGCCTCATCAACGCTGATCTGCAGTATCGAAGGTCCGGCAGGGGCATGCCCGCAGATTCAGGCATCTACGTGAATCCCTACATCCGAGTTGCATACGACGAAAAGACGCTGTCCTGGCTCAACTTCATCCGCCGCCCAGAGCGTCTGTACTCGATCATCCACGACATCCTCAATCCCATGGTCGGCTTTCCTAGCGTGAATGCCCGGCTGGGCGACGAGCCTGGACAGACTGTGACCGACACCGTCTGGGAGTACGACGACCCGGCACGGGGGTTCGCCCACAACGCCACAGGAGACGACTTTGCAGGTCATTGGGCTGAGATTACCAGAATAGCAAAACCGGGGAGCTACTGCGGCTCGCCGAACTTGCTCGTTATGAATGAAGAGCCAGAAGACGGCAAGGGCAGATGGCGCCAGATCCTGGTTCCTCGTCCACCCAATGCATAGACTTCTTTCGCCATTCCCACACTTTACGGCTGTTTTATCATATATCTTTAACTACCGGTCATCACCGGAACTTCACTTTCATCAGACTCATCAACTGCATAGCGTAGGCGCAATGGGGCATGACATTAGCTTGGCAGGGAAATGCAAGCGTGTTGGGCGTTTTGATATTTCGCATTCTTGGAGCCGCATACGGCGAGACCATAGGGAAGCTCTTAGGAGGGTTTACAAAAGATTCACATGTTCATGAATGAGAGACAAGACCTACCATCCACACCGTGTCTGATGACTTCTCTCAGTGCTTGCGTCAACAACATGCATCTACCTTACACGGCATAAACTGGTAAATATCGAGCATGCTTGGCCTCATGAAGTATCGCCGAGGGCGAGAAGTGTTAAATTTAACGTCTTCCCATCTCTGTTCTGGTATTTGCTGCAAGTCTGAAGACAAGATTACCTTTCTGAGGGCTGATTAGCTGCCTACACCGGTCCTGAAAACAGCCCAACATACTGGCTCTTTACTGGCTCATGTGGTATGTCACGTTGTACATTCACCACGAGACATCCCTTACTTAACGAAGTCGAGGCGTGTCAGCCAATCAAAACGCCCACATTGCACTCCAATCTCGCACGTGACTAGATCTTTGTTCCAGCCCTACGGCGCTAAACGCATGATCTGCAGAGTGCCCATCAAGGTGCCGCCGTCATCCACAAACCTCGCTCGTGTATATCATACCTCAGACATCACCTCAATAGGACACATCACGTACATCCATTCTCTGTACATAAAAACTACTGACGTGGCGGCTTGTGCGACGCGATATTGAAGTTTTTCGGACCGACGTCACGAGGAAACACAAGCAGACGGGTACAAGTACCGACAAGGCGGAAGGAAGGCTGCAGGCATGCTCGACAATGATACGCGGGGATGGATTATGACGGTGGTCAGCGGGATCGGTATGCTGGTTCAATGTCCATATCTGTGATGAAGCCTAACAGACGACAGCATGCACGTTTGGCGCTTCGATAATATGCGTCGACCTTATCGTGCGCCTCTTTCCTGGGCACAAAAACTTCAGGATCGAAGATAGCAATGCGTTCCTCTCGACGGGTCTGAGTCTGTCGTTTGGGGTTATGGTATGTTCGCGATCGTGTGCTGGAGTTGTGGATTCCACTGACGAACGAGTGTAGATTTTTTCTTCTTTGTTCAGCATGTTGCCGTCGTCGAAGAAGTATTTGATCACCGGGGGCATGACGCCGAGAGACGCGACATTAACCATGATCGGGTTTTTCCTGCTTGGTGCATTTGGTATTTCAATTCTGTCAGACATCTTGCATCGCTACATACCGCATTCAATTGTCGATTGCGATCATGAGCACGGAGATGAGGGCAAAGTCGAGGATGAAGAGGCAGCGCATTCGCACAAGCCCATGCAAGAGCAGGACCAAGGACCACTGCAGGCTGATGGTGGACACGAGGAGCACTCATACGGCACCAACAGCAACAGCCACACTTCCAAGTTATCCCGCCGACCATCCTTACACAAGACCCTCTCGACCAAGGTCTCGCAACTCGTCATCGGTCAGAAGAAAGCGCTCTGCGACGAGAACGGACAGTGCTACGGCTACTCGGATGCTTGTGGAGCGGAATGCTTTAAGAACGTGCAGCAGCGCCCTCCCCGTCTGTATACCTCAAAGTCGAGCCAGCATCTAAACCCAGCACGGCCCTCCGCAGCCAGCAGACACCAGACTACTCAAGGCCCGCATGCCCATGACCGCCAGCTACTCACTCTCGAAGATGTCGACGAGACAACACCACTTGTATCCACTCGCTCCGGACCCGCCACCATGGACAGCTCGATCGCCAGCCTGCCCCCAACCAACAATGCACGCCCACACAGCCTCGCGCAAAAACACAGCCAAACTTCGCTCTCCTCATCCACATCCTCGACCCACTCAGCCCACTCGCACGCCTCCCACGCCTCGCACGCCCCGCAACACCACCACCACGTCCCCACCAACGCCTTCCTCGCCATCGGCCTCCAAACCAGCACCGCGATCGCGCTCCACAAAATCCCCGAAGGCTTCATAACCTACGCCACCAACCACGCGAACCCAACCCTCGGCTTCTCCATCTTCCTCGCGCTCTTCATCCACAACATAACCGAAGGCTTCGCACTAGCCCTCCCCCTCTACCTCGCCATCAACTCGCGGTGGCGCGCCATGTTCTGGAGCGCCCTACTAGGCGGAGTATCGCAACCGCTAGGCGCCGGGGGCGCAGCCCTGTGGTTCAAAGTAGCCGGGCGGGGCAAAAGCGACGGCATGGGCGAGCCAGGCGAGAAAGTATACGGATGCATGTTCGCGGTCACGGCAGGCATCATGGCCATGGTATCGTTGCAGTTACTCGGCGAGTCGCTCGATCTCACGCACAGCCGCAAACTGTGCTTTGTGAGCGCGTTTGCAGGCATGGGCATCCTGGGGCTGAGTAGCGCTTTGACTGCGTAGTTTGCTTGCATCGTCTTTGACGGTGGTGTGTTGTATATACACGTAGACTCGTTATTTTGTTTGCACGGTGGAGTTGGAATTAGATACTTTGCATTTAGATTTCGTTTAGTCAGTTCTCTCTTATCCTGTAATGTGACTACCTTATCCAATCCACTCTATCTACCCCCCAAACCCCAACCTAACACTCACCCACAACTCAACTATCCAATCATGTATTGAATATACCAAAAACCTCCATCCAATCACACCCAGGCATCCTAGGCCTAAGTAGCGCCTTAACTGCGTAGTTCGCTTACACATTCTTAGTGTGTTATACATCCACGTAAACTAGTTATTTCGTCTACACAGTAGAGTCAGAATTCAATACTTCGCATTTTAATTTTGTTTAGTTAGTTCTTTCTTATCCTGTAATATAACTACCCTACCCACTCTACCCACGCACCAACACTCACAATTGAACTATTGGAATATCTATTAAACACAGCAAAAGTTTCCATCCAATCACAACCCAAAGCTGAGTGGCGCAGCGGAAGCGCGCCGGGCTCATAACCCGGAGGACACTGGATCGAAACCAGTCTCAGCTAGTTGCTACCTTTTTGTTTTTCTGGCGGAATTGGAGTCTTGTTGTGTGGGCTTTTTTTTTTCAGTGGGGGTTTTGCTTGTGTGGGTCTTGCTTGTATGGTTTTTGCTTTTTTAATAGGGTTTGGGTTGGGTTGGGTTGGTTTGCTTTCCGACTCGATTTTTTCTCAAGGTGGTGTGAGTGAGTGAGGACTTGGTACTTAGTGTTCTTTATGTAGTTGTTGGTTCGGTGCATTTGGTGTTAGGGGGATAGAGAGGTTCTGAGTGTGCTTAGTTTCTATACTACGAAAGTGCCAAGTTCGGAGGTTTGCGTGGGTTGAATCAAATATGTGTACTAAGAAACGGGGGGGGGGGGGGGGGGGCGGGGGGGGGGGGGGGGGGGGGGGGGGGGGGGGGGGGGCGGGGGG
>SATZ01000487.1:0-27924 GCA_004335205.1 Ascochyta viciae-villosae | reverse complement strand
ACTATAAGTAGGTAGCTATCTCTGCCCTCTTGTAGCTCTCTGTCTGCTATTTTGTTTACTCCTTCTTAAATATATTAGCTTTCTAGATTACTTTCTTTTGTGCTTATAAAGTCTGCCTTACATCTACTAAGTCCTAGAGGAGATAATTAACAACCTTTTAGAAAGTAACTAGGAAGGCAGTAGATAACTACTAGCCTAGAAGCTAAGTAAAGACGCTGTTCTTAACACAGAATACTTCTATAATAAGAGACTTCTCTAGCTCTAAAATAAAATGCTTAAAGTTATTAACTAATTTTAGTATTATATTACGTAGAACCTAGATCTATTATAGCTCTCTAAAGCTATAGAAAAGTATATAGTAGTAAGTATTATCTATAAGCTCTCTTAACACTCTAGAATACTGCTTATAGGTATAGCCTAAGTTCTCCTAAATAGTAATAAAGACTACCCTTTAGTTAACTCTGTAGATAACAAACTAGACCTAAAAGAGCTTAAGCATATTCTTCTAGAGCTACACTATAAGTAGTTTATATTTAGTAAACACTAGTCTAGTGTATTAGCACTGTATTAGAATTATAATTACTCTATTAATATTAAGCTAGAAAGTAAGATACTAAACATGCCTATATATAACTATTCTAGGAAGGAGCTAGAAATACTACAGGCCTACCTTAATACAGCGCAAGAGAAGGGTTAGATCTACCTAAGTAAGTCCTCTGCTAGAGTACCTATCCTATTTATACTAAAGGCTAATAGTACACTATAACTTTATATAGATTACAAGAGCCTTAATAAGGTTACTATTAAAAACTAGTATCCTATTCCTCTTATAAATAAGATGCTAGATAGGCTATTAAAAGCTGCTATCTTCTCTAAGCTAGATCTACGTAATGCCTATTATAGGCTCTAGATTAAGGAAGGTAATAAGTAGAAGACAGCTTTTAAGACTAGGTATAGTTATTTTAAGTACCTAGTTATGCCTTTTAGATTAGCAAACGCTCTAGCAATATTCTAATCCTATATCTAGAAAGCCTTAAAAGGCTGAATAGACTGTACCTATATAGTGTACCTAGATAATATCCTTATATACTTAGAAAATAAGGAGGATAATTAAATCTATGTTAAAGAGATTCTAGATTAACTTATTAAATAGGGGTTGTTCTGCAAGGTAAGTAAATGCTTATTTATAACAAAGTTAGTTAAGTTCCTAGGCTTTATTATTATACCTAGTAGAGTAGTTATAGATCCTGTCTGCGTGCAAACAATCTAAGAGTAGCCTAAGCCTAAGAGGTATAAGAACATCTAAGTATTTCTTAGCTTTACTAACTTTTACTAAAGATTTATCTTTAACTACTCTAGGATTATCTGCCTGTTAGTAGACTATATAACTTCTGCCTAGAGGCTAGAGTTAGAGCTAAGAAGCTCTACTTCTATAAAGAGGGGGAAGAAAACACTAGCAAAAACCTAAAAAGGTCTAATAAGATAGTATAAACTATAGAGTTAGCTAGAGGAAGTACGCTAGGCTTTTCTTACTATTAGGAAGAAGTTTACTAAAGCACCTGTGCTATAGTACTTTAACCCTACTAAGCTAATTATAGTCTTTACTAATACGCTAGACTTTGCTATAGCTACTATACTGCTGTAACTGTAATTGTTAGAAGTACTAATAGAATAACACTAGAAGCTAGTAGCATTCTAGAGCAGGAAGTTCTAAGGTCTATTAATTAGATAGCATACCTATAATAAGGAGTTAGCTATAATTATTAAGGTATTTAGGTAGTAGCAATATTACCTTAAGTATACCCTGTTAATAGTCTAAGTACTCTCTAATTATAACAACCTGCAGTACTTTATAACTATAAAGAAGCTCTCTTTTAAGTAAGCACGCTAAGTAGAAGAGCTAGCTAGGTATAACTTTAAAGTTAAGTATAAGCCTAAACTAGAAAACCCTATAGACAGCCTTTTAAGGCGTCTAGATTATATAAAGAGACTAGTTATTAGAGAGCAGCAGGCACTATATAATACTATACTACTAACACTCTAATAGAAGCTTTAAATATAGACTATCTAGAAGTCTAAGGCTTAAAACGTTAAACAGGCAACTAGAGTAATAGGTAGCTCTAGTAAAGGTCTTAAGAGATCCTAGCAACTCTCTAAAACTACCTCTAAGAAATTCTACCTACTAATAGGTACTAGAGATATGTCTCCCTTAGCTCTTAACTAGCTATCTATAGGCTATAACAGCTAGAGTTAATCTAAATTAATTAAAGCTTAAGAACCTAGGTTTAACATTATAGAGGCTCTTCTTTATAACCTTAATAGATAAATTAGGTTACTTACTTACCTTATAAATAGAGCTGCGCAAGGTAAATCTATATATACTCTAGATACCTTAGAACACCTAACTACTTATATTAGATAGGTTTAGGAGCAGAACACTGCTTATAAGTTACTAACAAGTTAGGAAGTAAGCAGAGCAGCTACAGGTTACTACTACTAGGAAGTTAACTCTAGTAAGATCCTATATAGGAGTAAGAAAGTATAGATTCTCTAAGATATAACTCTTTACTAAACTATCTTTATAAAGAACTATAACAACTCTATAAGAGGTTACTATAGCTGTAAGAAGACTACTTAGCTATTAAAACAAAAGTACTATTAGCTAAACCTAAAGAAGGATATATATAAGTATATTTAGCGTTATACAGCATACTAACTAAATAAGATCTGTAGGCATAAGCTATAGAGGCTGCTAGTCCTACTCCTAGTACCTCATATACCCTAGTAGTATTACTCCCTAGACTTTATAACAGACCTACTAATATTAAAGAATAACTAGAGGAATAAGTATAACTTAATTCTAGTCCTAGTTAAAAGGTTTAGTAAGTATATCTAGTACCTACCTGTAACTAAGATAGTTATATCCTAGAAGGTAGCTAAACTACTACTTAAGTAGTGCTTTCTTAAATATAGTCCCCCTAATACTCTAATATTAGACTATAGGTTAGTGTTTACTAGCTAATTCTAGTCTAATATCTACTACTATTTAAAGATTAACTATTACCTTAGTACAGCCTTTTACCTACAGACTAATAGATAGATAAAGCGCTAGAACTAAGGGCTAGAAACTTACCTATATATCTATATAAACTACTAATAGGATAACTAGGTAGACTTGTTGCTATACGCAGAGTATATATACAACTTAAAGGCTTACTTAGTGTATAGGGAATCTCCTATTAAGGTAGTATATAGGATTAACTCTTAAAGCTTTAATAGAGTTCTAGATAAGCACTAGCTATACTATCCTCTAGAAGCATAGGCAGATAGCAGAAAGGCACTAGACCTCTGTTAGCAGGTAATTAGGCAGCTAAAGTAGTAGTACAAACTATAGGTAGCAGCAAAGAATAGCTTAGAGTATGCCTAGAAGAGCAATTCTTATTAGTATAACACTAGGCAGGTAGATAGACACTTTGCTAAAAGTAAGCAAGTGCTGCTCTAAGTAAAGAACCTAATAACTAACTAACTATCTAAGAAGTTTAACGCCTGTTACCTAGGTCCCTTTACTATTGTAAAGAAGATTAAGAAGCTAGCCTATAAGCTAGACCTACTACTATTAATAGATAGAGTACACTTAGTATTTAATATATCCTTACTTAAACTATAGAGGGAACCCTTTGCAGAAAAGGGGTTCTAGCTAGGTCCTACACAGATCCTAGAAGATACTCTCCTAGTAGAGAGATATAAAGTTAAAGGAATTCTGTAGTACTATAATACTTAAGCCTATAGGTAAGAGTATCTAGTAAAATAGCTAGGTTAGCTAAACAAAGAAGCTACCTAGAAGCTACTAAAGAACCTTAACTACTATAAAGAAATTCTTAATAAGTACTTTAAAATAACAACTAATATAACACAGTAATTAACTTATAAACATAAGGTTAAGCCTAAGTTAGATTAGAGTAATCTAAACCTGCCTTAGCAGAAGAAGGGCTACCTAAGGAAATCCTAGAATAATACTTATACTACTAAACTGTAGATAATATATTAACTTAGAGTTACTGTCCTAAGGCTGTAGATTAGCCTAGCAACTATCTAAGGTAGAGGCTAAGAGTTTTAAGAGCATTAGAGTAGGCACAGATTTCTATATAGTAATTTACATTTAATCTATTACTATATATTATCTAAAAGAGTAACTTAAAATATAGAAAAGACCTTATAAGCTCTTAGTAGAGCTAAACTTATAGTCTAGACTACCTTAACAACAACACTTAGAAGTCTTCTAAGCTGCAGACTTAGTTAGAGAAACTATTAACTACTAGAAAGAAGTAGCTAGGGCATTCTTAGCAGAGAGTATATTAGTGCTATAGTAGTACTAACACTTCTTTACACCTCTAGCAGTACTATCCTGCTAGAATACGCGCTTAATGTCCTTATTAATAACTATATTAGAAGCTACCTTTTTACTAACAGTACCTAAGGCTGCCTATGTAAGTTAGCTATAGTAAAGGTAAAAAAGTTAGAAAACTTATATTAAAGTACTATAGGTTGTGCTTACGCAAAACCTAATAAGCTTTATTATAGTCTATTAGACCTAAACTTAAGTCCTTTATATAGTATAAGACAGCAGCCTTATAGGTTATAGTACTAAGATAGTAGGCCTTAGCGTAGTTAAAAGCAGTCTGCTAGTAGTGCTAGGTTGCAGCTAAGATGTTATCTTTAGTTATAGTATTACCTTATTAAGCAGTCTTCTTATTTATCTTGCGCTTAGCTTATTTAATAAGGAAGTTAAGCATATTAATAGTATAGTAGAAGTAAGGCATAATCTATACAGATTAGTGTTAAGCAGGCACTAGGCAGAGTTCTAAACTTACCTTAACATATCTACTAGTATTACTGCCTAAGTATCTAGAGTATATGCTAAAGTTATTCTTATATATACAGAACCTCTTAGCACACCTAAAGACTTATATAAACAACTTAATTATTCTATTAGGATTAGAGCTAGACTTAGTAGTTAGCTTAGTTACATACCTATAGCACTAGAACTAAGTAAGAGAAGGCTACAGAGCTATGTTAGTAGGTAACGCGTATATAAAGTTAAGTAACTTAGTGTTATTAATATACAAAGGTAAGAGAGGTATAGTTGTAAAGAAGTAGAGTAGGAAGTATATAGGTGTAAGTAGAGTACAGATAAAGAAGAAGAAGTTAAGGTATCTACTCTTTATATACTGCAACACTCTTACCTCTATCTGCTGCCCTGCTAATATCCTGCTACCTTACTACCTACTTTCTAAACAGTTAAATACCTAGAACTTTACATAGTTAGTAAGGAATAATATATACCTAATAGGATACTTACTATATGTCTATAAAGCTCTAAATCTAGAGTAAACAACGACTAAATTTACAATAAAGGCATAGCTAACACTGCGTAATTAGCAGATAGACTTCTATAATAGGATTAATCTAAGTATAGAGTAACGCCTAATATTGCTATAATAAGCTACCTATATATAGTGTATTGCTTAGAGCCTACTTACACAGAAAAAGGATAACTCTTAGGCACTAACTAGATACCTTACAGAGTACCTCTTAGGTAAAAGTAATAATATATTTAGCTAAACTGCTGCAGTAGTTAAGAAACAAGTCTACGCCTCTAGTAACTACAGTTACTTAGACTAAGAGTAATAATACTTCTACAGAGCTTATAAATAAAGAGCCTAGATACTTAAGTAACCTATAGGGGACAAGTAGTTATAAACAGCCTAGAGCAGCATTACACTGCACCTAACACTAGCTTCTAGGCAATTATAGTTCTTAGACTTAAAGTAGTAGTACTCTACAGAAACTGTAGTATAGTAATAGGTACTCTATAGAGAAAACCTACTATAATTAACATGTAGTTTACTTTGTATCTTCTTATTACTATACTTCTAGAGGTTAAGGCTACTAGACTAAGGGCACTAGGTTCTTAAGAGGACTAGGGTAAGGCTGTAGATACTCTATAAGGTAGTATTAGCTAAATACTTATTTAGTAAATCTACTAATCTATTACCTAACTCTCTAATAGTCTTTACTACAGGTTTTAGAGTTAATAGTCCTAAAGAATCTAGAGGTAAGGTTACCTAGCAAGTAGTAAACTAGTGCTAGTTGCACCCTATAGGGAGTTGCTTATACTAACATAACTAATAGATTTAAGCACCTACTAACAAGCAAACTAGCTTTATCTTAACTATTTTCCTCTTATATTAGAGGTTTTTTTAGAGTTTAAACTAGTAAGCATTAGTATATAGAGTTTAGCAGTCTAGAACAGACTATAAGAAGAGAGGGAGCTATTGTTAGAGGCTTTCTACCTTAGGTATACTAACTCTTAGGAACACCTTAGGGCAACTACAGTTACTCCTTAGAGCCTACACAACACGTATATATTCCTCTAAATTCTATAGAGCTTAACCCCTAAGGATTTGTCTCTTATCTTATCTAATACTATACGTTTTGTCTTATCTCTTGCCTGTCTGCAGTGCCTTTACACCTATAAACTAGAGTTTAACTAATTAAAAAAACAAAATACCTAGTCTTTAGTAGCTCTACCTAATAATAGAACAGTACTAAAAGGTTACTAGGTATTTAAAGTAAAAGAAGACTCTAAGAATAATATTATTAAATTTAAAGCTAGATAGGTTATTAAAGAATTTAGTTAAGTATATAGACTAGATTACTTAGAAACCTTTGTAAACACAACTAGAATAGACATTATTAGATTTCTAATATATATAGCAGCTTATCTAGATTTAGGAATTATGTAGATAGATTTTAAAATTGCCTTTTTACATTTACTTATAGATGTAGAAATATAAATATAACAACCTATAGGCTTTTTAGAAGATAAAATAAAGTTTTTAAGCTAAATAAAGTAATTTACAAACTAAAACTAGCACCTAGAGCGTAGTATATATATCTAAAAGCTATACTAAGTAAGCTAGATTTTAAACTAATATTTGCTAAGCAAGGTATCTTTATTAATAAGAAAACAAATATCTACTTAATTATTTATATAGATAATATTCTAGTAATAGAAAATACTAAAGAACTAATTAAAGAACTAAAGATTAATCTAGCTAAACTCCTAGATCTTAGTAATCCTAGAGAACCTAGTTACTTTCTAGGAATAGAGATTACAAGTAGTAGAAGTAAAAGATCTATTTACTTAAAATAAACGAAATATATTAAAGATATATTGCATAAAATATTGCCTATATTATTATAGTAAACTAGAGTACTATTGTACTAGTATAACTACTCTTTTTAGCTGTAATAGTTATAAGCCTAGAACACTAAAACTATACTAGTAGAAGTTATATAGATTCTAAGTTAAGTAGGTAACTAGAGCTAAGATTAGCTAGAGTAAAAAGGTCTTTATCTAAGCTTTGCTATAGCTACACTAGGCTAGTTAGAGTGTTAGATCTAGTAATAGAAAAGTTATAATATATACTACGTGCTAACTCTTAGTTAAGATAACTCTGCTATAGCTACCTTAGCACAGTAATCTATGTAATTTCTCTACCTTTTACTAAGCCTAGCTTCTGCCTGCTAGAGGTAAGGGGGTATATTATACAGAATATTGCCTATATTATTATACTAAACTAGAGTACTATTATACTAGTATAACTACTCTTTTTAGCTGTAATAAGATTTTTTAATAAAGTATAATAAACTAGATCTTAATCTAGTTAGTACGCTAGTAGTTTCTAGAGTAAAATTACAAAAGTATAAAGAATAAGTAAATCTAGAAGATATAAAGCTATACTAGCAATATATAGGTAGTTTAATCTACCTAACTACTTATACTAGACCTAATTTAGCGTTTAGTGTTTATAGCTGTATAAGATATATATCTAATCCTACTAAAGAACACTTTATAGTAGCAGATAGGATATTTAAATATCTAAATTATACTAGAAAAAAGAATTCTATATTCCTAATTACAATTAGCACCTCTATTACTAGGTTTTACTAGTGCTAATTAGGAGGATAACCTTATTACTAGAAAAAGTACAGCTAGTTTTATATTTAGGTTTGATAATACTCTTATAAGCTAGTTATAAGCATATAGCTCTACCTACTACACTAAACATACTAAAAGGTATTAATAATTATTCTAATAAGTAATTAAGGCTAGAACAGTACTATATTATTAGCTAGACCTAATAATAGCCTGTTTCTTTAATAAGGCCTAACCTAGGCCTAAAGAGTACCTAGGACTAGAGCTTTTAGTAGCTCTTAGTAATAGCCCTATAATTGCATATATACCTAACTCTGTAATAAAACACACGTAGTCTGCTTAGCCTATTTTAGGCTAGCTTAGCTAACCTTAGACCTATATAGGGTATAACAACCTAATATCTAGGGTATTAAACCTAGCAAATTAAACCTATAATTAATAATATAAGGGGACTTTGCTTATAATTACACTAACTACCTCTAGACTTAAATCTATGTTTAATCTACGTATACTCTTATATACACGCTTTAGGTATTAGAGTAATTATAATATTAGTACACAGCTTTGCCTACTGTGCTAAACATGCTAGAAGGTATCAAAAATTACTATAACAAGTAATTAAGGCTAGAACAGTACTATATTATTAGCTAGACCTAACACTTATTAAGTAAACTACAAAGATTAACTGCTTTAAGTAGCTATAAAGCAGAATATATAGCCCTAAAAGAAGCTATAAAAGAATATATATATCTAATTAGTATCTATAAACAATTAGAGATAAAGACACTTCTAAATCTAAAAGAAGAAAAATTCTATCTATTAAGTAATAGCTAACCTGCTATAGCACTAGCAAATAGTCTAGAATATTACTTAAAAACAAAGTATTTAGATATATAATATTACTTTGTAAAGAAAAAGATTTTAAAAGGAATAATAGATTTAAACTCTATATCTACTAAAGAATAGCTAGCAGATATATTTATAAAAGCGCTAAATACACCTACCTTTATAATATTATTTAACAAACTAAATATTATAAAATAGATATACTCCTTTAAGGGGTATATTTAACATAAAATTATAAGACTAAGTAATATAACTATTCTTACAGCTAAATAATTAAATAGAAGTTAAATTACAAAGAGACTTTTACTAAAGTTATAACAAATAGAGTATTACCTAGAATATTTCTAAGTGTTTTAAGTAAAAGCTATAAGAAGCTAATATAGAAGTAATACAATACTTCTAAACCTAGAATAAGGTATAACATACCTAATAAACAAAATAAAAATATTACCTAAGCTCTAGTATAAATAACTACTCTAATATCTATATTAGATGTTAAAAAAGTACTAAAAAACATACAAATTTTTTATAAACCTATTAGTACTAAGCGTAATATATTATAAATTACACTAGCTCCTTTTAGACTAAATATATTACTAGTTAGTATACCTTATCTTAGCTTAGTAAGCATATAGTACTAGCGAAGCTAGCGTAATCAATTTATCTTAATTAACCTTTTAATACTTAGTTTACAATTATACTAAAACGCGTTTTCTGTAATTACTTTTAGTTTCTACTATATTACTCTATTAAACTTAGTAGAATTTTTACACAAGTAGTATTGTAATACTCCTAAGTTTTTAAAGTAATCTAAAACACTAGTATGTTATATATATAAAACTAGTGTTTTAAACTATATTAAAATAAACGTTGTAATATACTATTTTAAACTATTGTTTAAACTAAGTGTTTTACTAGGATTTAGAGTTAAGTCTATCTAAATATCTAAAACTTAGAGATAAATCTATCTAAATATTAGATTAATTATTTGTTTAATCTTATTATAGTTATATACTGCACTCTTGTACTAAAAAAGAAAAGTTAATTAGTTTAACTATTACTTCTACTTTTTTTTATATAGCAGGTTAATTATTCCTTAATAGATAGAATTTTTCCTCTTTTAGATTTAGAGGCTTATTAATCCCTAATTGTTTATAGATGCTTATTAGATATATATAATTATTTATAGCTTCTTTTAGGGCTATATATTCTACTTTACAGCTACTTAAGGTAGTTAATTTTTGTAGTTTACTTAACTAGCTAATAGGAGCATTATTAAATATAAATATAAAACTAGTAATACTTTTTCTAGTAATTAGGTTACCCTTCTAATTTGTATTAGTATAACTAAGTAATAGAGGTGCTAATTGTAATTAGAAATACAGACTATTATTTCTAGTATAGTTAAGATATTTAAATATTCTATCTGCTGCTATAAAGTGTTCTTTAGTAGGATTAGATATATATCTTATACAGCTATAAACACTAAACGCTAAATTAGGTCTAGTGTAAGTAGTTAGATTGTTGCAACGTTACTAAACGCCGGATCTACCTACTAGAAGCTTAGCTTATCTAGACCTACTATATTTAAGGTTAGGCTAACTTATTAATAGATTTAAATCTCTCCTTGCTTATACTATGTATGTAACGCGTTAATTGCCTATATTAGGTATACTAAGCAATTAACTAATAGGAGCACAGGACACTTAATAAGCATATAAATAGTAACCTAAGTAGACACCTATATATAAATTAATAATCTATCTCCTACTTATTTCTAAGCTAGTTATCTAAACAATAGTTATAAGCCTAGCTTTTTAAGACTAAGATAATCTTCTTCTGCGTACTTAGCTAGGATACACTGCTTAGTAACTACTCCTCTTAATATCTTTACAACCCTAATTAATCTACGTAATAACTAATGCCCTAATCTCTAAGGGAGCTTCTACGCTTACTAATTAATCCTAATAGCTAGGATAGTATATCTAACTCTAATTCTATACTATAAGTAAGGGAATATAGGAGCAGGTTAATCTATTAGCTAAGAATGTAATCCTAATCTATAAAGCTAAGCCTAAGAGGCTAGAGCTACCTAGCTTAACAACCTTAGACGCTGCTAACCTATACAAAATACAGATTGCTAAGTATAGGGCTAAATTAAGCAACTAGGCCTTCTAGTCTACACGCTTATAAAACCTATAGACCTAGGTTAATACTATAGTAGACCTAGTAATTATAACCTCTACTATAATAACGCTTGTTAAAGAGAAGAAGTTAACTCTCTAAGCCCTAATTAAAGTACTAAAGAAGGAGCTAGCTCAATCTAATACTAGTAAGAAGAACTTAGTAGGCACTTAGTACTAAGCTTATCTCTAGAAGGCTAGGCAGGGCTAGCAGAATCCTAAGAAATAGCACTAGGAGTAGAACCTCCTATACAGCAAGGCTAAAGCTCTTAAGATTACTAATATAGAAGGTAAGCTTATAGTATATAACTTCTTAGACTTATTAATAAAGATTGCACTAGACTAGTCTAGAGCTATACAACAGTCTATTATCTAGAGCTTAGTACTAGGTAAAATAATACTTACTCTAGATAAAGTTAGCAGAGTGTATTAAGGTCTCTTCTAGGAGTACTCTGTTTAAGCTCTCTATAGCTTAGACAGAGTGTTTGCTACTATAGGTTAATAAGCTTAGACATAGTCTTAGACACAGTTATTATTATTAAATAACTAATCTAACTAAGAGAAGATTAACTGCCTATGCAGACAATTATACTTTTAGAAGCTAATTAACTATAACCTATTAGAAAGAGCTCTTATAGGTAAACTATTTACCTCTAGTAATTAAGTTAAGAAAGAGATTATAAAACGCCTAAACAAACCTAAGTACAAGGACTAGAAGAACAAGGTTATTAAGAAGGGATAGATAAAGAATAGTAACTCTACAACAAGCAGTAACAACTACCTAGAGTTAATTGCAGCAGCACTAATAGATCCTAACTTAATAGTACCTTAAACTATAGAGTATAAAATCTACTTAACTATAGATTTTAACGCTTATCTCTTGTTAGGCAGCACTATCCTTAATAATAGAGTAGTACTCTACTTAGTTAATAAGCTTAATCTTATTAATCCTACTACTTTCTAGAAAGCTAAGAAGCTTACTTGTGTAGAAGCTAGCACCTAATCCTTCCTAATTTTAAGCACTAGTACTAGAGTAATTAAGAAAGTACTACACAGAAAGAGCAGAGAATATATAGAAGATCTAATCCTTTATAACGTTGCTATAGTAGAGAGATTTTACGTTAATATAGTATTAGAAGCCTAATTAAAGAAGGCAGGTATATAGTACTTAGGATTAGATTTAACACTACGTATTAGCTTATTATAAAAGAGCATTGTACTAGCTACTTCAACGCGCTACTATAACCTTACTTTTATAGAATACAAACTACTATTAATCTATCTAGCTGTAATAAGCGTAACTCTATCTACTTAGAAGCTTAGATTATAGACTACACACTTTAGATTTAACAATAAGGATCTATAGCATACCTAAGCAGAGCATCTAGAGCCTATAGTACTCTAGGCACTTATAAAGAACGCCTAAAATGTTAGAATTAATAGAACCTTATATTAGCAGTGCAAACACTATACTACAACCTATACTAGCTAAGTTATATCTAGGAGGCTAAAGAAGTAATCTCTCTAGCTATACTAGCAGATTACGTAAGATCTCTTTAATATAAATAAGAGTTATCTAGAAGAGGTATAGATGTTACTAATTAAAGATAAGTACAGTAAGAAGATCTATACCTACCTAATCTATGCTAAGTTATTAGATTAGATTATAAGGGTATTTAAGAAGTTTATAAACGTTCTTTGTACACAGTATAAGCTCTATATATCTATAATTCTCTAGGACAATAATATTGCTACACTACCTTAGCATAGCTATTTACAATTTAGTGTATAGGTAGAGAATTATAGTATAGAGATCTAGAGCACCCTAATATATACACATAAGCTAAATAGAGGTGTAGAAAGAGCTAGGTAGAAGATTATTACTAAGTTAATTAAAATAAAGAGCAGGGCTAACCTACTAGCTAAGCTCTAGCTAGAGGTAGTAGCAGCAGCTATATAGCTATACAATATAAGCCTATTTTATAGCTACAGGATAATTACTCTTAATACAGTATTAGATAAATAGTTTAGGCAGTACTTTAAGTACTATTAACTAGAGCAATTCTATTACTACCTAGCAGATCTACAGCTAGATTAGAGTAGAATTTTTGCCTATAGATGCTAAGCATATTCCTTAAATAGAGAATAAGCAGCTAGGTATAACAAGCAGGATTTTAAAGTAACCCTAAGAGGCTATATTAGATATCTAGTAGGATATAGAGCATCTAATATATACAGAATATAGATTTCTAAGCTTAATTAGGTTATAACTATACGTAATATTACGTTTAATAAGAGCTTATTTTATAAAGATAAAGAAGTAGTAGAGTACCTATAAGAGGAGCTTAAGTTAATTATAGATCTGTTGTATAAGAATAAGGTTAGAGATACAGAAGAAGCATTTAAAAACATTTTTAATTAGGTTTATACAGTAGCCTATAAGTAGGCAGGCACTAAAGATCTAGGTTACTCTTAGCAGCAGCTAGGGGGTAAAGATCTAAGAGATAATAATTAACTGCCTAGCTAGCTAGTAGATTATACTAAACAAGGAGCATCTCCTATATAAGTAATAAATAAGGCTAGTAAGTTATAGGGAATCTATGTAGAGAATCTAGAGTATTTAGGCCTAAGAACACTAAAGCTTATACCTAAGCCTAGTGTTGCACACCCTAGCAGCTTCTAGAAAGAGCACTTACCTAAAAGAGTAAGCCTACTAAGAGGAGTAAGATTAGAGAGATCTAGGTAATATAACACTGTACCTATGTATTCTAGAAGTGCTACTTCTGCAGCTCTAAGTATTAAGAGCAATATAGCTACTACAGAAGACTTAGATTAATTAGAGGCAGCACTAATCTTAAGCTTACAACTAAGAAGAAGCAGAAGGTTACGCTATCTAGGTCTAGAGGATTCTAGGAGTAATACACTAGAGGCTTACTTTCTCCTATATAACTACAGGTTAGATTATAGAGAGAGCTACCTACTAGATAAGTTAATCCTAATAAAATTAACTAATAACAAGCTTAAAACAGTATATACTGTAATATAAGCATTAGCAGAGACAAAGAAAGAGTAACTACTAGTCCTAAGCTAAGCTTAACAGCTATACAGAGACTAATTACCTAACCCTCTATAATAATAAAGAGATCTACTCTCTTACCTATACAGACTGCTATTTAAGCAAGCTATAAGTAAAGAGATTACTACTCTACATAATACAGGTACCTAGAAAGTAATTAATTTACTTACTAGAGATAATAAGCTACTACTACTTAAATAGGTGTTTATGTACAAACTAAATTAGAATAGCTACTTTCTTAAGTATAAAGCTAAGATAGTAGTATATAGAGATCTCTAAATTATTAACATAATCTAGTCTACCTACGCAGTAACACTTACTGCTAGATCTTTTAGAACTGCTATAGTAATTACAGCAGAATTTAACTTAGAAATTATGCAGTATAATATTATTAGAGCCTTCTTACATGCCTATAGGGATTACTAGCTAGTAGTAACCTATAAGCTACTAGATAGGTATAAGATACTTAGAAAATGTGTTTAACTTAAATAAGCACTATATAGGTTAAAGAACTTACCCCTTCTATAGTATAAGGAGCTCTCTTAAACACTAAGAGTAACTAGACTTATAGTATCTAAAGAAGAGCCTTGCTTATTCTTTAGCAGTAATTACTAGATACTACTACTCCTCTACGTTAATAATATACTAGTACTATACTACTCTACTTAGATTACTAAGGTAAAGCATATTATTAACATAATTACAGCAGCCTATATAATTAAAGAGCTTAGTCTAGTATAATAGTTTCTTAATATTAGAGTACTTAGGAACTAGAAACAGAGGATAATAACGCTTGTTTATAACAAGTATATTAATAAAATTACTAACAAGTTTAATCTTTATAAAACTAGACTCTTCCTATATACTCTGCTCTCTACTATAGATCTAGTAAAGAGCACTAGAGAAGCTACTAGGCAGGAGATTAAGAGCTATTAAGAAAGAGTTAGATTAGTGCTATATACTGCAATTATACTGCAGCTAGATATAGCGTTTGTAGTAGCTAAACTATCTCTATACCTTACTAATCTAAGTAAGGAGCACTTTAAAGCAGTATACTAGATAATTATCTACTTATACTAAACCTAGTATTAGTTAATCTAGTACAGCAGGTATAGTAGAGCTAAGCTGCTTATTTAAAGTAACGCCTTATTTGCTAATAACATTAAGACTTAGCAATCTTCTTATAGATACCTTATAATGCTCTTTGGTAGGCTAATAGTATAGAAAGCGTCCTAGTAAGCTACTATTACTACCTCTACTACTAAGGCAGAGCTCTTAGCACTTAAGCATGTTACTAAAGAGACTATAGCGCTTAAACAGCTATTTACTAAGCTTACACTAATTCTAGGAGCTACCTAGACAATCTTTTATAATAACTAGTAAATAATTAAGCTAGTAGTTAAAGAGAATAAGTGTATAACAACGCAGCTACGCTATATAGATATACAAAATATGTAGTTATAATAAGAGTATACTGTAGGTATGTTTAAAGTACTTTACCTCTCTACTAATAGTATACCTACAGATAGATTAATAAAAAATCTATTAAGGTAATAGTTTAAGAGGTTTAGAGACTAGCTTAATCTTAAAAATATAATTACAACAGTTATAGAAGAGTAAGGCATAGGTACACATATAGATTAGAGGAGAGAATAGAGTATTATTAAGGAGCAAAGCTCTATAGCCTTAGGCCTAATCTAAATAGAATAGAGTTTACTAACAAACTTATTAATAAGAGCATTAAAAGCTTAACAGCTCTCTTCTTATAGTGCTTACTTAGAGTGTAGACCTTATCCTTATTAGTAGCAGTGTTAGTAGCAGAGTTAGAAGTAGTAGGTATAAGCAGGGGCAGCTTAGAGGAGGAAGAGGGCAGTAGAAGAAGGCTATAGGCAGTAACTACAACCTTAGCAACTACTAATACTATATAGAACTTAGTTCTTAATTTCTTAAGAGCTAAGTCTGTAGGCAGTAGATTATACTGTATAGCTGCTAGAAGCTTACAGGCCTTAGAGAGGGTAAGTAAAGAGCTATATATATTAGCTAGCAATTAATAGATAGAGAAGTAGAAAGATCTTACTAGAAGTTATAGTTGTGCCTAAAGGCGCAACACTAGTAGTAGAAGCTGCTACCTAAGTAATTATAGCACTTACTATTTAAATAACTAGCTAAGACACTATTAATACACTTTAGGCACAACTTCTTACACTAGATTGTTTTAGCACTATAGGTGCTAGAGGCAGAAGCGTAGAGCAGAGATAATATCTGCTTCTTCTTATTGCCTAAAGGCGTGTAAGGCAGTAAGGGCAAGCATAGAGGCAGAAGTAAGGCAGAGCGTAAGAGTAAGAGTAAGCAGAGCAGCGTAGAGAAGGAAGAGCGCAGCAGCAGTGCTAATAACAATAATAAAAGTAGAAGAGACAGCTAGCAGGGTAGTAAGCCTAGAAGAGAAGCTAGTAGTAAGCTTAAAGAGCTTAGGGGTAGTAAGGTAGTAAGTAAGGCAGAGCGCTTATAGAAAGATTAGGTAGTAGATATAGTAGTAGTGTACACCTTCTACACAGTAGAATATTTCTATAGGTATTAGTATTTAAGTAACAGATATAAGTATAGATTAATTAGAGGAGTACTAACCTTAACTATAGTATAGGGTTATACTAAAATAGAAGATAGAATAAGTAATAGATTAGTGTTATAGAAAGCTTACTTACTAATTTCTTAGTATATATAACACATGCCTTAATAAAAAACTAGCGTAAGCTTCTAAATAAGTAAGTCTTATATACTTAACTTGCCTAGAGGGTATATTACAACGTTACTAAACGCTAGATCTACCTACTAGAAGCTTAGCTTATCTAAACCTACTATATCTAAGGTTAGGCTAACTTACTAACAGATTTAAATCTCTTCTTACTTATACTACGTATGCAACGCGTTAATTGCCTATATTAGGTATACTAAGCAATTAACTAAAAGAAGCATAGAACGCTTAATAAGCATATAAATAGTAACCTAAGTAGACACCTACATATAAATTAATAATCTATCTCCTACTTATTCCTAAGCTAGTTATCTAAACAATATAGATAGATTAAACTACCTATATATTGTTAGTATAGTTTTATATCCTCTAGATCTACCTATTCTTTATTCTTTTATAATTTAATACTAGAATCCGTTAGCATAGTAACTAGAATAAGATCTAGTCTATTATATTTTGTTAATATATCTCTAATATACTTTGTTTATTTTAAGTAAATAGATCTTTAACTTCTATCTCTTATAATCTATATTATTAAGCCCTAAGGTAAGGTACACTAAAAGAAAAGGTAACAACACAAGTAGTAATAATCTAATAAAAAACAGAGATGTATAGTTAACTGTAGACTATTTAATACTAGGTATTTATCTAGTATAAGGGACTATTTATACTAGGCTTAACCTAAGATAAGTTACTCTATAACAACTCTCTAAGGCATTAGCTATTAGGCTAATAATATCCCTCTTCTTAGGTTAATTATCTTAAATAACTAAACGTTAGGCTAATAGGCCCTAGTAGGGGACTTTATAGTCTAATATAGTCTGTTGTAGTATATTCTGTACTAACTAATTAGAGGCTTTAATTTCTACGTTTACCTAGGCGCGTGCTTCTCTTTTTCTTTTCTTACCTTTACTGCTAATTTCTGTAGTAAGGGCATAGCTGCTCTAGCTGTTAGTAGAGTACTATATATAAGGCTCTTTCTTATTAATTTAGTCTATTACTCCTATATCCTACTACCTTCTTTAGTAAGTTTCTCTAAAAATTAGTATTTTGCTCTTTCTCTTATTTATTCTCTTTCTAGAGTATTCTACGCTATTCTAGCGCATATTAGCTAAGATAGGTGCCTTTAAGTAGAAAAGAGTCTTTTTAAACTCTTTTAGTGCTAACTAGTATATAGTAGCCTATTCTATACTATTCTAGGCTATAGTAGACTATACTTGCCTGTATAGGCCCTAGCTTTACTTTTTTTTATCTATTATAGACTTTACGCCTATATCTAATAATATAGCTAATAACACTACTAAGTCTATTTATATGTATATCTACTATATTACCTAGTTTAGCACTATAGAGTGTTATATAGGTAGTATAGTTAGCTGCTGCTTTCTTCTAATTACTAATAAAAATTAGTAGATCTACTAGTCTTAGCTCTTTAAGCTTAAGAACAGAAATAGTATTTAGACTATAAGGTGCTAGAAGTACTTTCTTACTAAGTTAGACTGTCTTATAGTATATTTAGCTATTTTAGGCTATTTTAGTATATACTAACACCTTATAGATTTTTAATTAGTATTATAAGTACCCTATAGCTATCTATAGTTATCTTAAGAACTATAACCTTAAAGAATATACTACTAATAAGAAGAAGCTTAATACTACCTACCTTACTAAGATATATTACTTTTTAGCTAAGAACATTACAGTGTATATCTTTCTATTCTATTATAAATATAACAAGCTAGTAAGAGGTAACTTATTTAATTAATCTATTTAATTAGTATCTATCTGTATTATATATATAAAGCCTACTTATATATAAAGGAAATTTAGAGATAATAAAATCTTACTAAATTAAGTTTCTAGGTAGTTATAGAGCTGCTTATTTTATAAGTGCTGAATATTTAAGCAACTAATAGTTAGCCTATATGCTCTATCCTGCGTAATTATTAGGGTTTCTGCTAAGATAAGATAGCACAACCTACTAGTAGGTGCCTTTTACCTTAGCAGCTTCCTTCTATCCTCTTTTTACTCGGCACTAAGAGCCTTAGGCCTTCTTTTACTAGCTACTTAGAAGCTTAGGCCTACCTACTATAAGTAGGTAGCTATCTCTACTCTCTTATAGCTTTCTGTCTGCTATTTTGTTTACTCCTTCTTAAATATACTAGCTTTCTAGATTACTTCCTTTTGTGCTTATAAAGTCTGCCTTATATAATAGCAGACCTAACAGCTTAAAACTAAGCTTTTCTCTTAGGCTTCTGCCTTTATTTAGCACAGTAGTTAGCTACTATTACAAAAGGTTACACAATTTTTTGCCTAGTTTAGTAAGCTATTTCTTAACTAAGTAATAGCTCTAGCTATTAGAGCTTCTTTTCTTAGTCCTTATCCCCTTCTTACACAGGTAGTAAGTGCCTGTTTCTAAGTATAGATTAGCCTTACCTACGCGCTCTTTTAAGTATAAACTAGCTGCTAAACCTTAGTGTACTAAGTATTCTACCTCCTTTTAAGCTCTAGAGTACTAGCCTGTTCTTCTTTTAGTACCTTTTAAGTAGTCTAGCACCCTTCTTCTACCTAGTTTTAGCGCCTTTTTAAATAGTCTAGTACCTACTACTCTAGTACCTTTTAAGTAGTCTAGCGCTTTTCTCTTTTCTCTTACTATTTTAGCGCCTTTTAAGTAGTCTAGTGCCTCTCTTTTACTATTTCTAGTACCTTTTAAGTAGTCTAGCGCCTCTCCTTTACTATTCTAGTACCTTTTAAGTAGTCTAGCGCCTTTTCTTTACTACTACAGCGCCTTTTAAGTAGTTTAGCGCCTCTTCTTTACTATTCTACCGCCTTTTAAGTAGTTTAGCGCCTCTTCTTTACTATTCTAGCGCCTTTTAAGTAGTCTTGCACCTCTTCTTCTTACTATTTTAGTACCTTTTAAGTAGTCTAGCACTAACTTTTTAGCATCTCTTTATAAGGTAACTTAGCTTTAGATTACCTTCTTTTACTTTACACCTTTTACTAGTTTAGTATCCTTTTACTACACACCTAATCTTGTACTTAGCTTTTACCCTTAGCTCTTTCTACTACTTTAAGTACTAGGTACTCTGCTTTTCTTACTAACTACCTAACTTACTTCTTACTTAACTAGAATTAACACTTAACTACATCTTTAGTATAAGCTGCCTAGAAGTAAACTTATATAACAACATTACTAAGGCTACCTAGTACTAACAAACTCTAGTAATATAAGAACATCCTATTATAATTCTGTAAGTATTTTAGTAGTAGTATAACCTAGAAAACTGCCTAGATAATAAAAAGCTCTTACTAAATCTTACTAGGATACTACAGAGCACTACTACTAACTATTTAAGTACCTTTAACTTAGAAGAGCTTACTTAACTCTCTACCTTTCTTAAATTTGCACTCTAAGAAGCACTTTTAATAATAACAGCTGCTATTCTACTTTTAACACTAACAGCTACTGTTTTAACTAGTATAGTCTTATACTATTTTCTATACTACTACCTATAGACGCTCTTACCTCTAAGAGCCTATATTACTAATTTAGACTCTTATAGTAATAGCTTAGAGAAAGAACCTACGTTAACTAATATCTAACTACTTACTATAAGAAATTACTCCTTAGGCTATGCTTCTATAGATAATAATTACAGATACTAATTAGATAATAGCTAGAGATTCTCTAGTTATAACGCTACTTTTAACTCTTAAAACAGCTACTAATTAAACCTAAATTAAACTAACTATTATTAGGCCCTAAGGCAAGGTACACTAAAGGATAAAGTAATAACAGAAGTAGTAATAATATAATTAAGAACAGAGATGTATAGTTAACTGTAGACTGTTTAATGCTAGGCATTAATCTAGTACTAGAGACTATTTATACTAGGCTTAACCTAAGTTAGGTTACTCTGTAACAACTCTCTAAGGCGTTAGCTATTAGGCTAACAACTTTACTAATAGGTACAACTCTAATAGCTATAATTTAGAGAAAGGCAGTTATAGGCTAGATTTAAAGAGATATAACTATAAGGGCCCTAATCTAAAAGAAGCTAATTATAACCTAGATTCTAAAGCATATAACTATAATAGCTATAATTTAGAAGAAGCTAATTATAACCTAGATTCTAAGGTATATATGTATACAGAGACTAACTGTTAGAGCTAAGAGAACTAGAAAGAGTAATCGATTAGTAAAAGAGGTAATTAAGTTCCTTGTATTATTATTGTAGTAAAGAATTACATCTATATACCTGTAGTATTAGGATTAATCTCTAAGTGTTCTAAAGAGGGAGATTATACTCTAGGATTAGGTTCTGTAATAATCTGTGATAGGTAGGATTAGGTTCTGTAATAATCTGTAATAGGCTATGTGTTCTAATCTAGCACTTATATAATGTGTAACCTTTACTGTAACACTAACGCATACAGCTCTAATAGCTACAGTCTAGAACCTAATTATAATCTAGATAGCTATAATCTAAAAGAAGCTAATTATAATCTAGAGTCTAACGTATACAGCTATAATAGCTAAAATTTAGAAGAAGGCAGCTAAGAACCTAGTTCTAATACAGATACAGATATAAATTAGTTAATTTAAAGCTAGAAGCAACCTTACTTTAATAAGTATATTATAATAATTTCTACGCTTAAAAGATCTTCTAGCCCCTAACCTTTTAGCGGATCTTAGGGAAATAGCGTATCTAGTATTACTTAACTGTTATAACTTTAGCATTATCCTACAGCCTTAGTAATTTAACTACTAGTAGAATAATTAAAAGTAATCTACTTCTGCTAATTGCTAGCTTAACCTCTAATAGAACATGCTAATACTACTAATTACTAGCTTAAACACTAGTAGGACAATCTAAAAAGTAAGCTACTATTGCTAAATTACTAGCTTAACCCCTAATAGAACAAACTAATACTACTAATTACTTACTTAAACACTATTAGGACAATTAAAAAGTAAGCTACTATTACTAAATTACTAGCTTAACTCTCTGTTAGAACAAGTAACAATCTATTACCTATAAACTACTATAGGCTAGCACTACTCTCTTCTATAGATGCTCTAACTAGCTTTAGAGATAATTTTTACGTTATAGGATTTATACAACAGAAAAAATCTTAGAAGTTAGTTTTTTATATAAGAATCTAGAGAGACCTGTGTAACACTATATAAACTATAAACCTCTATTCTACGCTAACTGCTGTTTTAACTAGGGCCTCCTACTAACTGTTTACCTACTTTCTATTACTTTTAACTAACCTTTTCCTTTACCCCTACCTTAGTTTAGCTTATTCTTACTCTCTCTTTTCTTTAGCACTAGCGTCTAGCTTAAGGGACTTTGCTATTAGTAGGGGGGGGGGGCACGTGTTAGGGTTTCTGCTAAGATAAGATAGCACAAACTACTAGTAGGTACCTTTTACCTTAGCAGCTTCCTTCTATCCTTCTTTTACTCAGCACTAAGAGCCTTAGGCCTTCTTTTACTAGCTACTTAGAAGCTTAGGCCTACCTACTATAAGTAGGTAGCTATCTCTGCCCTCTTATAGCTCTCTGTCTGCTATTTTGTTTACTTCTTCTTAAATATATTAGCTTTTTAGATTGCTTCCTTTTGTGCTTATAAAGTCTGCCTTACAGTAATATACCCCCTAGATAGTTTAGTATAGATTATCTACCTTCTAAGCAGCTAGTATATTACCTAAGTAATTATCTCTTAGTTATATTTTACCTCTAACTACTCTAAGCTTCTAGTTATTAACTAGTTGCTTATAGATAGTTTTTTCTCTATTTAGTATAGGTAGGTGTTAATTTTTAGAGAGTAAAAGTAAGAAGCAGGTTTTATAACTAACTACGTAGTCCTGTTATTATATAACACCTAATTATTAAGAGAAATTAAGCGTTACTCTTACTTTTACTAGGCTTAGAGTATTCTACATAAACTGCTAACTCTTTTAATTTCTCTGTTTCTTTAGCTATTTTATTAAACATAGCTGTATATATACCTAAATTTAGCTCTAATCAACTCCTACACTCTTTAGTTACTTACTCGTAATTCTTCTCTTATCCTATTACCCCCTAGCTAATTGTTAGCAGCGTTAATTTGTTCTTCTTCTAGTTGCAGTAGCTCTAAGGCTCTATTAGTAAGCTTTAGTAGTTATTATAACTAGGTAGTATCTAAATTTAGCTTCCTCTAGTTTTACTATCTGCTCTTTTAAACTTTTAGCTAATATAGTATAGAAATAATATAAATTAAAGCGCTGTGTATATACTATTAATGCTATTACCTATAACTACGTCTTACGTGCTCTTGCTGCTGCCCCTACTCTGCCTCTGCTACTACTACTACTACTACTACTACTACTACTACTACTACTACTACTACTACTACTACTACTACTACTGCCTCTGCCTCTACCTCTACTTATCTATATGCCTAGCGCTCTACACAGCTACTTTACCTTACTACTACTACTACCTTCTACTTTAGCTTTAGCTAACTATGTATTATCTATTAAGCCTATAGGCTTATTTAACGCTGCTGCTATTATAGCTATAGTTACTACTACCTATACTACCTACACTCTTACTCTTACCTCTACTCTACTTCTACCTCTAACTAAGCTTTTCTCTGTATTATTAGACACTCTAAAGCTAAGGCGCTAGCTAATCTCTTATATATACTACGTAGATACACTACTAGCAAGTAGCTTAGCTATGCTGTGCCTAAAGAACCTAGATCTAGGTTTATATAGCTAGTACTGTAAGCGCTATACCTTTAGGTACTCTTACTACCTCTTATCTATTATCTTAAATAGAGTAATTAGATAGTAGACTAACAGCTTATTAGGTACTCTATATTAGAGCTGCTAGGGATAGAGCTAGTAGATATACTAGTTATATCTAGTAGTATAATAACTCCTATAAGTAACTCTACTCTAATAATTAATTATTGCTAATTAAGTGTATAGTAGGTTAGTAAGCTGTATATTACTATCTGTATAATAAAAAAGATAGTTAATACTAGCTACTATGCCTAGACCTCTCTAGAGCGTAGATAGGGAGCTGTTTATTAGGTTTTTAAGCCTTATAGCTGCTAGGCATATACTTAAAAGAGCTGCTACTAGTAGCTATAGTAGTGTTCTACACCCTAGAAAGAGGGTTGTCTTCTTTATTAGTTTTAATAAAAGAGATCTTCCTTTTCTCTATTAACTAGCTCTTTCTAGTAACTGTTTCTTTGTAGTATATGCTGTATAGGTTAAGGTGTATTAAAAAGCGCTTATAAGCTAACTTAGGTAGTACTTTTAAAAGTCTATTAGCTAGTATCTTGCTTATTTTTAGATATATTACCTTAATTATTTCCTTAGTATACTCTTGTTTTAACTATATATTTTAAATATCTATATAGCGCAGCTAAGTAGTAAGCTACTTACTCTCTTTAATAACTAATTAGATAGTTTATTAGTTATTATAGAAGATCTCCTATAGTACCTCTAAATCTAAATATAGTTCTGTTAGAAAACGCTTTAGAGTAATTAACTCCTTAGCTCTATACTCTAAAGTAAGTAATTCTACTTCTATTATAGAAGTAGTTATAGTTAATTAACATGCTGCTTTCTAGATAATTAGACCTCTAAATAATTAGACTATATACTCTTAGGAGAATCTGCAGCTTTTTTAATTATTAGTAAATAACACATTGCTATAGATAAGTAATTAACTGCTATTATAAGCTCTGTACCTTATCTCTAGGTGCCTAGTTTTATAAAGGTACACTAGTACTTAAGTAGCTGCTTTAAAGTAAGCAGCTTCTAGATTAGTTAAATAGTAGAAGAGTTAAGAGGCAGTTTATGCTATATCTAGTTAGATTATAATTACTGTATAGAGTATAGACTTAACCTACTCTTAGTAAGCTTTAACCTCTTATTTTAAAGCTTTTCTAGTATACTTAAGCAGCTCTTCTATTAGCAATAGTACTAATAGAAAGGATCTATTGCCTATAACTTTAAACTTAGTAGCTATCTTCTTAATATAGGCGTTATAGGCAAGTGTTATAGTTCTAGCAGATCTATTATATAATCTAAATGCCTAAGAACTATTTAGCAGCTCTATAATCCTTAATACAGTACTTACTTATTAATAAGCTTATTAGCTTCTTAGCAGACGCTTAATTGTTGTTGTAGAAGGTAAGGAGGATATTATCTACATATTATAGTAGAATAATTATCTACTTAGCATTAAAGAAGAGGAAAGGCTCTTTTTTTAATACTATAGGTCTAAGCTCCTAGAAGGTGCTAGAGAGATTCTTATACTATAGTAATAGAGAATCCTATAACCTATAAAGAGCTTATAGTAGTAGCACTACCTTCTCTAGATTCTAGAAACTATTAGGTAATTTATAAAGTACCTAAGGTTAGTCTTAGTAGCTTATATTAAGAAAAGCTCCTATAACATTATACTACTAGAGTTCTAGATTAAATTAAGCTGCTATAGCTATTATAGTGCAGAAAGAATAAGAAGTAAGCGTTATAGCATAAGTAGAGATAATTAAATTCTTAGCCTAGAGATCTCCTCTTATATATACTTAGGCTTTATACTTAAGAAAGTATCTATCTTAGTTAAACTTATAAGTAAACACCTATTTAAGCAGCAGGGGTTTTACTATAGAATTTAATCTGTTAATTTCTACCTAGGTCTTTTTCTTAATTAGAGTTATAATCTCTTTTTTACATACCTAGCAGAAAAGAGCTCCTAGTAGGCAGTAGGAAAGATCTTTCTATATTTTTAGAAGAGGTAGGTAATTTTCTTAGTATATTAAACAAATTAGTTAGATAATACTCTTATTTTTTAAAGTAGTAGTTATAATTACTAAGTATAACGTAAGGTGCTCCTTTCTATTACTATACTTATGTATCTAATCTATTAGTAGGGATAGAAGCTATAAGTACTAGTTATAAAGCTAAATTAAGCTTATTAATACGTACTAGCTTGCTCTGTTATTAGCTAGTTTGTTATATTCTTTGTTAGCAATCTAGTAGCTCTGCTTAGTTAGTAGGCTTTAGACTCTACGCTAATAAGAGCGCTAGCTACTAGCCTTAGCTACTCTTTCTATTATTCCCTAAGATAGAGAGGTAATAATTTATAATACAGAAGATATTAGATTATTAAGATCCTAGTTACCTGCTAGGTTGCTTTCTTCTTTTATAGTTAAGTACACTTTCTGTAAACGCCTAGTTAAGTCTTCTTCTTACTAAGGAGCTTCTCTGCTATATACTAGTTACTCTAGTTCTAGTGTTTAGTTAGAGAAAAGTAGGCCTGTTTCTTAATTTTAGATTAAATAGATCTCTAGCAGTTAGCTAGCTAAGCTAACTGTGCGTTTAGTCTCTTCTGTAGAAGCTCTTTTTATACTAGACTAGCTATCTAGTGCTAGAGTTTCTTCTTAAGTGTTACCTCTAAGCTGTTAGTTAGTAGGCAAATTAATTAATAGGTCTGCTTAGTAATAGAGAGTTTAATTACTTCTTCTATATCTATTATCTCTTTAGGTTTATATAGGAGGTCTAAAAACACAGCTAACTTAGCTACTAGAATAGCTATAGACTTATTAGCTTTATTATAAAAGAGCTTCTTATTAAAGGTTATATTGTATGTTATAATAACCTAGTTAAGTGTAGAGACCTATATCTAGTAAATATTAGATGCTTAGTAACTAACTAAGTTACTAATATAGCCCTTAGAAGCAACTTTAAAGCCTTTTCTATTATATCTAGCTACTCTTTCTTTATTTACTAGATAGGCACAGTATCTATAGGCGTATATCCTACTCTAATTAGGCCTTAGATTAGCTGTTAGTGCTTTTACCTGCTCTAGTTTATACTAGCAGAAATAGTAAGTAAACTAGCAATTAAGCTTCTTATTAAGACTTTATAGATTATTTAAGTGCGTTAGACTTATATAATAGAGCTATGCTACTGCTACAACAACTTCTAGCTAGAGCTTCTTAGGTAGGTTAGCACTGCTCCTTATTTTAATAGACTTAGTAATTATTCTCTACTCTACTTACTTAGCTGCTCTATTTAGTTTATATGTGTATAGAAGTACCTATTTAATATTAATCTCTAATTTAAGCCCCTAGTGTTTATATACAGAGCTCCCTCTTTATAGAAGTATAGCAGTATTATTATCTTAGCTAATCTTGTAGATTTAGAGCTTATACTAAGTAGCAACCTAGCTTAAAAAGTTTATAAGTACCTGCAGAATCTTAACTTAACTTTTACCCTATAAGGTATAAATAAAGAGCTTCCTACTATAGTACTTCTTAATTAAAAGCACCTATAGCTCTTCTCCTCTTTTAAGTAGTATATTAAACAAATTCTACCTAATTCTCTAAAACAGCTTAGCAGGCTTTTTACACTTTAATTAGAAAATTACTTACTTAGTATAAGTTATAGTATAGATCTTATAATACTTCTAGAGTATTCTATTAATAAGTATACTATATGCTCCTTATACTAGGGCCTGTAGTGCTTTACAACCTAGGTATTCTGTATATATATACTATAGGTGCTCTAGAAAGCTTCTAGAGTATAACTTATAAGATTATTTTATTACTGTGTTTAGAATAAGAGAGTTACAATAGCAGGAAAGTAGCTTATATTTAAAGAAAGTAAGGTTATAAGCACGCTTAAGCATAGTATATATAATACTCCTATTTAAATTATTAATATAATTAATGTATAAAGAGCTATCTAGCTCTAGGTACTAAACTCCTTTCTCTTAAAGGCGTACTTTAGAAATAATGTTAATATAGAACCTCTCTACTACTACAACGTTTTAAAGGATTAGGTTCTTAGTATATAGGCTGCGCTTTCTGTAAAAAGCGTTCTTAAACAAATAAGCACCTTATCTACTAATAGAAAAAGCTTAGTGTAAAGTTATAAGACTTTCTTCTTATAATCGTTATTAGATAGTTTTCTTTTTAGGAATAGTTATTACCTAAAAAGGCAACTTAAGCTATTTAGCCTAAATATATATATATTAGGCCTAAATACAGGTACT
>SATZ01000486.1:0-28117 GCA_004335205.1 Ascochyta viciae-villosae | reverse complement strand
AATATAATACTTCTAAACCTGGAATAGGGTATAACATACCTAATAAACAAGATAAAAAATATTACCTAAGCTCTAGCATAAATAACTAATCTGATATTTAGATTAGAAGTTAAAAAAGCACTAACAAATACACGAAACTTATGTAAACCTCTTAATACTAAGCGTAATATATTATAAATTACACTAGCTGCTTTAAGACTAGGTTTATTACTAGTTAGTGTACCTTAGCCAAGCTTAGTAAGCATATACTACTAGCGAAGCTAGCGTAATAAATTTATCTAAATTAACTTTTTAACACTTAGTTTACAATTGTGTTAAAACGCGTTTTCTGCAATTACTAGTAGTTTCTACTTTATTACCCTACTAAACTTAGTAGGATCTTTACACAAATAGTATTGTAATACTCTAAAGTTTTTAAAACAATTTAAAACACTAGTTGTTTTAGATATAAAACTAGTGTTTTAAACTACGTACAATAAATGTTGCAAACTACTAGTATAACTGTTATTTTAACTAAGTGTTTTACCAGTATATCTAAAACTTAGAGTTAAGTCTATCTAAAACTTAGAGACAAACCTATCTAAATATCAGATAGATTATTTGTCTAATCTTATTATAGTTATATACTGTACTTTTATACTGCAAAAATAATCAATTAGTTTAACTATTACTTCTACTTTTTTAACAAGAGCTAGCGTAATTTAGTAAGTTAAATATTAAGTAACTTTATTTAAGAGTTAACAGTATACCTTAGTAAGTAGGTAAGACTTAACATCTACCTACTAGTTAGAGACTAGAATCTCTAGATTTATAGGTTAGTAGGTTAAGAGGTTAGTATCTACTAACTGTAGGCAACAACCTCTTAACTAGAAAATACTAGCCTATTCTATAAGAGGAGCCTCTAGTGTAGTAAAAGAGTTAATAACCTAGCTATAAGACCTGAATTCTGTGCCTATAACATTGTACATATCTACCTCTTTTACTACTTTAAGTAATATTATTTAAAAGAATTCCTAATAAGAAATACTAGCTTCCTTTATATACCTTAAACCCTAGAATAATGCTAAGACCTAGACTTCTCTTATACTAGCAGTATAAAAGCATGCCCTAAGTATGCCTGCTTAGTACTATAACGCCTATTAATAATAAGGCTCTATGTTAGGAATGTAGAATTAATTATATATATCCTCTCTTTAATTAGCTATAAGTACTCTTACCTACTCTAGTTTATACTAGCAGAAATAGTAAGTAAACTAGTAATTAAGCTTCTTATTAAGACTTTGTAGCTTGTTTAAGTATATTAGTTCTATATTATAGAGCTATACTACTACTTTACTTACCTCTAGCTAGAGCTTTCTAGAGAGGTTAGCGCTACTTCTTATTTTAATAAATTTAGTAAATATTTTCTACTCTACCTACTTAGCTACTCTATTTAGTTTCTGTGTATATAGAAGTACTTAGTTAATATTATTCCTTTATCTAAGCGCCTAGTGTTTATATACAGATGTTACAGGATAAATACGTTTATATACTAGCTAGAATTAGCAGGTAGAATATAGTTATATTTTGCCTCTATTTTAGCTGCAATAGTTATAAGCCTAGAATACTAATATTGCGCTAGCAGAGGCAATATAGATCCTAAGTTAAGTAGGTAACTAGAGCTAATATTAGCTAGAGTAAAAAGGTCTCTATCTAAGCTGTACTGCAGCTATGCTAAATAGGCTAGTTAGAGCGTTAGATCTAGTACTTAAAAAGTTGTAACGTATACTACGTTTAAGACTCTTAGTTAAGATAACTTTACTAGGCACTTAGCTACAACAGTATATCTGTAATTATTCTACTTTCTACTTAGTACTTATATAAGGTAAGAGAGTGTGTTATAGAATAAATACGCTTATATACTAGCTAGAATTAGCAGGTAGAATATAGTTATATTTTACCTCTATTTTAGCTGTAATAATAGAGCTCTCTCTCTATAGAAGTATAGTAGTGTTATTATCTTAGCTAATTTTATAAATTTAGAGCTTATATTAAGTAGTAACCTAGCTTAAAAAGTTTATAAGTACCTATAATATTTTTACTTTAGTTTTATCCTATAAGGTATAAATAAAGAGATTCTTACTATAGTACTTCTTAATAAAAAACATATATAGCTCTTTTCCTCTTCTAAGTAGTATATTAAACAGATTCTAGCTAATTGTAAAAACAGCTTAGCAGATTTTTATACTTTTATTAGATATTTACTTACTTAGTATAAGTTATAGTATAGATCTTATAGTTCTTCTAAAGTATTCTATCTATAAGTACACTATACGTTTCTTTTACTAAAGCTTATAGCGCTTTAAGCTCTAGGTATTCTATATATATATACTCTAGGTGCTCTAGAAATCTTCCAGGATATAACTTATAACATTGTTTTATTACTCTATGTAGAATAAGAGAGTTAAAGTAGTAGGACAGTAGCTTATATTTAAAGAAGCTAAGGTTATAAGTATACTTAAGCGTAGTATATATAATATTCCTATTTAGATTATTAACATAACTAATATATAAGAAGCTAACTAGTTATAGATACTAAACCCCTTTAACCTAAAGATATGCTTTAGAAATAATATTAATATAGAACCTTCTAATCTTATAATATTTTAAAGAATTAGGTTCTTAGTATTTAGACTACGCTTTTTATAAGAAGCGTTCTTAAATAATAAAGCGCCTTATCTAGTAATAAGAAAGCTTAGGTACTAGCCTCTACTGTACTAGTATAGTTAAAAGGTCTAAAGAACCTAGAAATAAGCTAATTAGAGCTATTAACTAGGTAGGCAGATACTCTATTATTTAAAATAGTACTATTAGATAGCAGATAAGTATTAAAATCTATAATATTATAGACTCTAGGTAACTCTTTTAAGTTAGTAATAGCTATTATCTTTAGGTTAATTAGAGTAGCCTATACATTGCCTAGAAACTCTACTTTAACTAGCTAGGTTAATCCTATAATAGCTAAAGGAGCAGCTAATATCTACTTAGTTTACTTAATTACCTTCTAGACTTTAAAGTACTTATTACTTATAAGCCTATAGAGTATTTCTTAATTATAGGTTTAGCTTATCTTAATAGGTAGCAAGGAGCTCTCTTTAATAGCTGTTTGTAGAAAGCTGTTTTAGTTACCTTCTCTTTATATAGGACGTCTTTCTTTCTATAGAGGTAGAGATAACTATTAGAGCTTCTAGTGTTACTAGAGGAAGAGCTTCTGTTATTTAAATCTTATTAATTTCTAAAAGCAGTAAATACTCTAGAATTGTTCTTACTAAACTTAACAGTGTTCTTATATATTAAACTACTTAACGCTCTACTTACTTGCTCTAAACTAAGTAGTTTAAGCTCTAGAATACTATTCTAGATAATTGTTCAGTATATTATTTAAGCCTACTCTAGAGCAATTTAATACCTTAAGGTATCTAGAAAATTATATATAGTAAGTACTCTTTTAACGTCTACAAGTATATATAATTTAGCTTTTATATAGAGGTATAACTACTTATAGTACTAGTCTTAAGAAGCTACTTATCTCTACTTAGTAGCTCTAAGGTACTTAAAGTATTTAGTATAGACTTAGTTCTAAGTGCTAATATTAGTAGAAGTAAGCTTCTTCTTTAGTACTTAAATAAACAAATAAAGGCTAGTAGAGTTATTATAAATAAGCTTAACTATTACTAGTAATAGGATTGCTAGCAGTACTATAGTGTTAACCTAGTTGTAGAGCTTCTATAGCTGTTCTACCTATACTATCTACTTACTTACCTCTACCTTATACCTTATAAGCTTCTAGTTATAGTTTTTAAGCTAAATAACCTAACATAGACTATAGGTATTATACTAGGTAGTTCTACTATAAATTACTTAGGTGCAGGTTAGGTAGATTAAGTAGATATAAGTGTGTTAGCAGACTTAGTATTAGATAACTTAGATTCTTACTATAGGGCTGCTAGTACTAGTAAAGAAGTTAGAGTAGTTGTAGTAAAGCCTATTATAGGTAGCCTAGGGGCTCTATAGTATAATCTGCTAGTATTAGTAGTATCTAGGTTTATAATTTTATATATATTATAAAGCTTAGTATGCTTTGTAAACTAGCTATACTAATTAAACTAGTTAGTATATAATCTAAGTTAGTACGGTCTAGTTAGAATGCCTATAAGAGCTTATATATTATAGCTAATAAGCTTAGCTATTATAAGTATGTCTTAAAGTTATAAAAAAAAGGTTAGTAAATAATTAAAGCAGATAAGCTTAGTCTAACTAGCTTGTCTAAGTGTTTAGGGAGATCTACTACTTTAAGAAGCTAGGCTTTTAACTGTAATAAGCTAGTAAGAAGTAACTTATCTATTTAATTCTATTTAATTAGTGTCTTCCTACTTTATATATATAAAGCCTACTTATATAGTAAGGAAAATAAGAGAAGAAACAATAGTGCTTTAATAGCTATTTACTAAGCTTACACTAATTCTAGAAGCTACTTAGACAATCTTCTATAATAACTTATTAATAATTAGACTAGTAGTTAGGGAAAATAAGTGCATAATAACGTAATTATGCTATATAAATATATAGAATATATAGTTAAGATAAGAGTATACTACAAGTATATATTAAGTGCTTTACCTACCTACTAACAGTATGCTAGCAGATAGATTAATAAAGAATCTACTAAGGCAACAGTCTAAGAAATTTAGAGCCTAGCTTAATTTTTAGGATATAATTATAATAGTTATAAAAGAAAGAATAAGGTATAAGTATATATATAGATTAGAAGAGAAAATAAGGTATTATTTAGAAGCAAAGCTCTATAGCCTTTAGCCTAATCTAACTATAGTTAAGCAGATTACTAATAAACTTATTAAGAAAATTATTAATAAGACTGCTAGCAGTCTACTTAAAGCGCTTACAAAGAGCGCAGATCTTATTAGCAGAGGCAACAGCAGCAGGAATAATAAGTAGAAGTAGAAGTAGCTAATTTATAGAGGAGGCAGAAGAAGAGAAAGAGTTATAAGCAACTACTACTACCTTAGCTACTACTAATACTATATAAAGCTTAGCTCTTAGTTTTCTAAAAGCTAAGTCTAAGAGCTAAGAATTAGCTTATAGGGCTACTAAAAGCTTATAGGTCTTAGAGAGAGTAAGAAAGAGGCTATATATATTAGCATATAATTAACAAATAACAGTGTTAGTAGATTACTTACTAGGTGTTGTAGTTATACCTAGAGGCGTAGCGCTAGCAGTAGAAGCTACTACCTAAGTAATTAAAACACCTACTAGTTAAATTACTAGATAGGGCGCTATTAATATACCTAAGATAGAACTTACTACGCTTAGTAATGTTAACACTATAGGTCCTAGAGGTAGAAGTAAGAGGTAAAGATAGTATATACTTCTTAGTTACTAAAGGCGTATAATTTAGTAAAGGTAAAGGTAAAAGCAAGTAAGGCAACGCTAAGAAGAAGTAGCAAGATAGTAACAGTGATAGCTAGTAAGGTAATAAATCTAGAAGAGAAGCTAGTAGTAACTAGTAAGCTTAGAGAGCCTAAGTAGAAGGAGATAGTAAGTAAAGTAGAGCGCACACAGGAGGTAGCATAGGTAGTAAATTAAGTAGTAGATATAGCTGTAGTCTACGCCTACTGTATAGTAGAACATTTCTATAGGTATTAGTATAAATAATAGATATATGTATAGATTAATTAAAGAAGTACTAACTTTGACTATAGCATAAGGTTATACTAGAATAAAAGATAGAATAAGTAATGAATTTATATTATTAAAGGCTTAGTTAATAATAACTTTGTATATATAACATATAACTTTATAAAAACATTATAAACTTTTTAATAAATAAATTTTTTCTACTTAGCTTGCCTAGAAGGTATGTTATAATATTACTAAATAGCAGATCTACCTAAGGTAGAGCTAACCTACTAATAGATTTTAATCCTCTCTTACTTATACTTTATATATAACAGGTTAATTGTCTATATAAAAAATATTAAGTAATTAACTAATAGAAGCACAGAACGCTTAATAAGCATATAATTAGTAAACTAAGTAGACACCTATATAAAAATTAGTAATCTATCTCCTAAGTTATTTCTACGCTTATTATCTAATAATAATAAGGAGAAGTTATTTTTAATTAATGCTCTATCTCTAATATAGAGCCTTGTTATTAATAGGCGCAATAGCACTAAGTAGGTATACGTAGAGTATACCTATATACTGCTAGTATTAAAGAAGTCTAGGTCTTAGTGTTATTCTAGAGCTTAGAGTATATAAAGGAAGCTAATATCTCTTATTAGAAATTCTATTATAATTATTGCAACGTTACTAAACACCGGATCTACCTACTAGAAGCTTACTCTACCTAGATCTACTCTACCTAAGGTTAGGCTAACTTACTAACAGATTTGAATCTCTTCTTGCTTATGCTATATATACAACACGTTAATTGCCTATATTAGGTATACTAAGTAATTAACTAATAGGAGCACAGAACGCTTAATAAGCATATAAGTAGTAACCTAAGTAGACACCTATATATAAATTAACAATCTATCTTCTAGTTATTTCTAAGCTTGTTATCTAACAATAGTTATAAGCCTAGCCTTTTAAGACTAGAATAATCTCTCTCTGTATACTTAGATAGGATACACTACTTAGTAAATACTCCTCTTATATCTTTACAACCTTAATTAATCTATGTAATAACTAACACTCTAATCTCTAAGAGAGCTTATACGCTTACTAATTAATCCTAATAGCTAGAATAGTATATCTAACTCTAATTCTATACTATAAGTAAAGGTATATAGAAGTAGATTAATCTATTAGCTAAGGACGCAATTCTAATCTACAAAGCTAAGCCCTAGTAGCTAGAGCTACCTAGCTCTATAACCTTAGACAATGCTAACCTTTATAAGATATAGATTGCAGAGTATAGAGCTAAATTAAGTAACTAGGCCTTTTAGTCTACGCGCTTACAAAACCTATAGACCTAGGTTAACTCTATAGTAGACCTAGTAATTATAACTCTAGCTATAATAACACTTATTAAAGAGAAGAAGTTAATACTCTAAGGTCTAATTAAGGTACTAAAGAAGGAGCTAGCTCTATCTAATACTAGTAAGAAGAACTTAGTACATATATAGTACTAAGCTTATCTCTAACAAGCTAGGTAGAGTTAGCAGAATTCTAAGAAGTAGCACTAGAAGTAGAACCTTCTATACAGTAAAGCCAAAGCTTATAAAATTACTAATGTAGAAGGTAAGCTTATAGTATATAACTTCTTAAACTTGTTAATAAAGATTGTACTAGACTAGTCTAGGGCTATATAATAGTCTATTATCTAGAGCTTAGTACTAGGCAAAACAACGCTTACTCTAGATAAAGTTAGTAGAGTGTATTTAGGTCTTCTTTTAAAGTACTCTGTTTAAGCTCTCTATAGCTTAGGTAGAGTGTTTACTACTATAGGTTAACTAGCTTAAACACAGTTATTATTATTAAACAACTAATTTAACTAAGAGAAGATAAACTACTTATATAGACAATTATACTTTTAGAAGCTAATTAACTATAACCTATTAGAGAGAGCTCTTATAGGAAAACTATTTACTTCTAGTAATTAAGTTAAGAAAGAGATTCTAAAACGCCTTAACAAACCTAAGTATAAGAAATAGAAGAACAAGGTTATTAAGAAGAGATAGATAAAGAATAGTAACAATACTATAATAAGTAGTAATAACTACCTAGAGTTAATTGCAGTAGTACTAATAGATCCTAACTTAATAGTACCTTAATCTATAAAGCACACAATCTACTTAACTATAGATTTTAACGCTTATCTCTTATTAGATTACACTATCCTTAATAACAGAGCAGCTTTCTACTTAGTTAATAAGCTTAAGCTTATTAATCCTACGACTTTTTAGAAGGCTAAGAAGCTTACTTATATAGAGGCTAGCACCTAATCCTTCTTAATCTTAGGCACTACTACTAGAGTAATTAAGAAAGTACTATACAGGAAGAGCAGAGAATGTATAGAAGATCTAATTCTTTATAATATTACTGTAGTAGAAGGATTTTACATTAATATAGTGTTAGAAGCTTAATTAAAGAAGACAGGTGTATAGTACTTAGGATTAGATTTAACACTACGTATTAGCTTATTATAGAAGAGCGTTGTACTAGCTACTTTAACACGCTATTATAACCTTACTTTTATAAAATACAAGCTACTGTTAATCTATCTAGTTGTAATAAGCGTAACTCTATCTACTTAGAAGCTTAGATTATAGACTACCTACTCTAGATCTAATAATAAGAATCTATAGCACACCTAAGCAGAGCATCTAGAACCTATAGCGCTCTAAGCACTTATAAAGAATACCTAAAATATTAGAGTTAATAGAACCTTATATTAGTAGTGTAAACACTGTGCTATAATATATACTAGTTAAGTTATATCTAGGAGGCTAAAAGAGCAATCTCCTTAGCTATACTAGTAGATTATATAGGATCTCTTTAATATGCCTAAGAGTTATCTAAGAAAGGTATAGATATTACTAATTAAAGATAAGTATAGTAGAAAGATCTATACCTACCTAATCTATACTAAGTTATTAGATAAGATTATAAGGGTATTTAAGAAGTTTATAAACGTTCTTTGTACACGTTATAAGCTCTGTATATCTATAATTCTCTAAGATAATAATATTACTATACTACCTTAGCGTAGCTAATTACAAACTAGTGTATAGATAGAAGATTATAGTATAGAGATCTAGAGTACCTTAATATATGCACCTAAGCTAAATAGAAGAGCAGAAAGAGCTAGGTAGGAGATTATTACTAAGTTAATTAAAATAAGAAGTAAGGCTAACCTTCTAGCAAAGCTCTAGCTAGAGGTAGTAGCAGCAGCTATATAGCTATATAATATAAGCTTATCTTATAGCTACAGTATAATTGCTCCTAATATAGTATTAGATAATTAGTTTAGGTAGTACCTTAGGTACTATTAACTAGAGTAAATCTGTTACTACTTAGCAGATCTCTAGCTAGATTAGAGTAGAATTTATGTTTATAGATACTAAGCATACCCTCTAAACAGGAAATAAGCAGCTAGGCGTAATAAGTAGAGTTTTAAAGTAACCCTAAGGAGCTATATTAGATATCTAGTAGGATATAGAGTATCTAATATATACAGAATATAGATCTCTAAGCTTAATTAGGTTATAACTATATATAATATTACTTTTAATAAAGGTCTATTCTATAAAGATAAGAAAGTAGTACAGTACTTATAAGAAGAGCTTAAGTTAATTATAAATCTGTTGTACAAGAATAAGGTTAGAGACGTAGAAGAAGCGTTTAAACGTATTTTTAATTAGCTCTACGCAGCAGCCTATAAGCAGGTAGGCACTAATAATCTAGGTTACTCTTAGCAGTAGCTAGAGAGTAAGGATCTACAGAATAATAATTAACTACTTAGCTAGCTAGTAGGTTATACTAAATAAGGAGTATCTCTTATATAAGTAATAAATAAGGCTAGTAAGTTACAGAGAATCTACGTAGAGAATCTAGAGTATTAAGGCCTAAAAACACTAGAGCTTATACCTAAGCCTAGTATTGCACACTCTAGCAGCTCTTAAAAAGAGCACTTACCTAGAGAAGTAAGCCTACTAAGAGGAGTAAGATTAGAGAAATCTAGGCAATATAACACTGTACCTATGTACTCTAAGAGCGCTGCTTTTACAGCTCTAGGTATTAAGAGTAACGTAGCTACTATAGAAGACTTAAATTAATTAAAGGTAGTACTAATTCTAAGCTTATAACTAGTAAAGAGGAGTAGAAGGTTATACTGTCTAGATTTAGAGGATTCTAGAAGTAATATACTAGGGGCTTACTTTCTCTTATATAACTGCTAGACAGATTATAGAGAGAGCTACTTCTTAGATAAGTTAATTCTATTAAGATTAACTAGTACTAAGCTTAAAACAGTATATACTATAATATAAGTATTAGCAAAGAGGAAGAAGTAACTACTAGTTTTAAGCTAAGCTTAATAGCTATATAGAGACTAACTTCCTAACCCTCTATAATTATAGAGAGATCTACTTTCTTACCTATATAGGCAGCTATTTAAAGAAGCTATAGGTAAAGAGATTACTACTCTATATAACGCAGGCACTTAAGAAGTAATTAATTTACTTACTAGGGATAATAAGATACTACTACTTAAATAGGTGTTTATATACAAACTAGATTAAGATAGCTACTTTCTTAAGTATAAAGCTAAGATAGTAGTATATAGCAATCTCTAAGTTATTAACATAATCTGTTCTACCTATACAGCAATACTTGCTACTAGGTCTTTTAGAACTACTATAGTAATTACAGCTAAATTTAACTTAGAAATTATGCAGTATAATATTATTAGCGCCTTCTTATATGCTTATAGAAATTACTAGCTAGTAGTAACCTATAAGCTACTAGATAGGTATAAGATACCTAGGAAATGTGTTTAGCTTAAATAAGCACTATATAGGTTAAAAGACTTACCTCTTCTATAGTATTAAGAGCTCTCTTAAACACTAAGAGTAACTAGGCTTATAGTATCTAAAGAAGAGCCTTGTTTATTCTTTAGCAGTAATTGCTAGATACTGCTACTCTTCTATGTTAACAATATACTAGTAATATACTACTCTACCTAGATCTTAGAAGCTAAGTATCTTATAGATATAATTACAGCAGCCTATATAATTAAAGAGCATAGTCTAGTATAATAGTTGCTTAATATTAGAGTACTTAGGAACTAGAAATAGCAGATAATAACACTTGTTTATAACAAGTATATTAACAAAATTACTAAGAGGTTTAACCTTAATAAAACTAGACTCTTCTTATATACTATGCTCTCTACTATAGATCTAGTAAAGAGTACTATAAAAGCTACTAAGTAGGAGATTAAGAGCTATTAAGAAAGAGTTAGATTAGTGCTATACACTGCAATTATACTGTAGCTAAATATAGCGTTTACAGCAGCTAAACTATCTCTATACCTTACTAATCTAAGTAAGAAGTACTTTAAAGTAGTATACTAAACAATTATCTACCTATACTAAACTAGGTATTAGTTAATCTAATATAGCAGGCATAGTAGAGCTAAGCTGCTTATTCTTAGTAATGTGTTATTTGCTAATAATGTTAAGACTTAGCAATTATCCTATAGATACCTTATTATACTCTTTAGTAGGCTAATAGTATAGAAGGCGTCCTAGCAGGCTACTATTACTACTTCTACTACTAAGGCAGAGCTCTTAGCACTTAAGTCTATTGCTAAAGAGACTATAGCGCTTAAATAACTATTTACTAAGCTTACACTAATTCTAGGAGCTACCTAGATAATCTTCTATAATAACTAGTAAATAATTAGGCTTGTAGTTAGAGAGAATAAGTGTATAACAATATAGCTATACTATATAAATATACAAAATATATAGTTATAATAGAAGTACGCTGCAGGTATATTTAAAGTACTTTATCTCTCTACTAATAGTATGCTAGCAGATAGATAAATAAAAAATCTATTAAGGTAATAGTTTAAGAAGTTTAGAGACTAGCTTAATTTTAAGGGTATAGGTATATATATAGATTAGAAGAGAGAATAGAGTACTATTAAGGAGTAAAGCTCTATAGCCTTAGGCTTAATCTAAATAAAAAGGAGTTTACTAACAAACTTATTAATAAGAGTATTAATAAGCTTAACAGCTCTCTCTTTATAGCGCTTACCTAGAGCACAGACCTTATTCTTATTAGTAGCAGCGTTAGCAGCAGAGGTAGGAGTAGTAGGTGTAAGCAGGAGCAGCTTAAAAGAGGAGGATAGCAGCAGAAGAGAGCTATAGGCAGTAACTACTACCTTAGTAATAACTAAGACTGTATAGAACTTAGTTCTTAATTTCTTAAGAGCTAAGTCTATAGGCTTAATATTGCCTTATACAGCTGCTAAGAGCGTATAGGCCTTAAAGAAAGTAAGTAGAAGGCTATAAGTATTAGTAAGCAATTAATAGATAAGAGAGTAGGAAGATCTTACTAAGAGTTGTAGTTATACCTAGAGGCGTAATACTAGCAGCAGAAGCTACTACCTAAGTAATTATAGCACTTACTATTTAAATAACTAGCTAAGACACTATTAATACACCTTAGGTATAACTTCTTATACTAGGTTAATTTAGCACTATAGGTGCTAGAGACAAGAGTAGAGAGTAGAGATGTTATCTGCTCTTTATTACCTAAAGGCGTATAAAGTAGTAAGAGTAAGCAAAGTAGAGGTAGAAGTAAGAGTAAGTATAAGCATAAGCAGAGTAGTGTAGAGAAGAAGAAGTATAGCAGTAGTGTTAATAATAATAATAACTGCAATAGTAACAGCTAGCAGAGTAGTAAGCCTAGAAAAGAAGCTAGTAGTAAGCTTAGAGAGCTTAGAGGTAGTAAGGCAGTAAGTAAAGCAAAGCGCCTATAAGAAGATTAGGTAGCAGATATAGCAGTAGTATACACCTTCTATATAGCAGAATATTTCTATATGTATTAGTATTTAAGTAATAGATATAAGTGCAGATTAATTAGAAGAGTACTAACTTTAATAATAGTATAGAGTTATACTAAGATAGAAAGTAGAATAAGTAATAGATTAGAGTTATAGGAAGCTTACTTACTAATTTCTTAGCATATATAACATTTACCTTAACAAAAACTAGCGTAAGCTTCTAGATAGGTAAGTCTTATTTACTTAACTTACTTAGAGGGTATGTTGCAATATTACTAAACACTAGATCTACCTACTAGAAGCTTACTCTACCTAGATCTACTCTACTTAAGGTTAGACTAACTTATTAATAAATTTAAATCTCTTCTTACTTATACTATATATGCAACGCGTTAATTGCCTATATTAGGTATACTAAGCAATTAACTAATAGAAGCATAGAACGCTTAATAAGCATATAAATAGTAACCTAAGTAGACACCTACATATAAATTAATAATTTATCTCCTAGTTATTCCTAAGCTTATTATCTAATAATAATAATGTATTACTTAAAGTAGTTAACAAAGTAGATATATATAATATTATAAGCGTAGAATTAAAGTCTTATAGCTAGGTTATTAACTCTTTTAGTATACTAGAGGCCTCTTTTATAAAAAGGGGTAGTGTTTCCTAGTTAAGAAGTTGTTGCCTACAGTTTGTAGACACTAACCTCTTAACCTACTAACTTATAAATCTAGAGATTCTAGTCTCTAACTAGTAGGTAGATATTAGGTCTTACCTACTAACAAAGGTATACTATTAACTCTAAGACTTATTAGAAGTTTTTAAATATTTAACTTACTAAGTTACTATAGCTCTAGTATAAGATAAAATATATTTACTAGGTTCTTAATAAACTTTTATTATAATATATATGTTATAATTTTAGTACTACAGGTAGAGATTTTAAATTTGTTCTAGTTAGTACTTTTTACTATATATGTTTTATTATTATTTCTTTCTAAACTAAATAAATTATAACTAGTAGCTCTAGCTGTTAGCTGTTTTATGTTTTAATTTTATAACTAGTGTTTAAGAAGGCACTTATCTGCACTCTAAATTAGCACTGCTATAGAGTTATTAATTAGCACTAGTTCTTTAATTAAACAAGTTATTAACTTTAAGTCTAACTAAAATACAAAAGACAGTTATTTATATCTAGTAATTTTTTAAGTTTAAAGAAGGTCTATATACTAATTTAACAGCCTCTTTACAGTAAAGTATATCTGTATTAAAGCTAGTTTATCTAAATAATAATATATAACTAAAAAACAATTAACCTCTAAAGCTACGCCTAGCTAGCAATTATTCTTATGTCTTTAACTTACAATTATACTGTCTGAATTTATAATATTAATACAGTCTTCTTTTTTACCTAAAACTCTGTTATAGACTACCTTAGAAGTAGTAACCTAGACTACTCTATCTTTTCTAGACTCTCTATATCTTCTTAGACAGCTAAATAGCTCTTAAAAGTTTCTAGTGCTTATAGTATATGTGGGATAATACTTATCTATCTTGCTATTTCTACAGCCTACTATAGTATTGTTAGAAGAGCTAATAAAACGCTCTAACTAAATATATATACCTTTATTACTTTGTTAATATTAAATTTAATATAGAGAATGCTGTTAATAAGAAAAGGTTAGATATAATTAATACTACATTGCTAATAAAGCGCCTAGTTGCTAATAGGTGTAAGAGCACTAATTAGATATACTTAGAGTAGATTTTTACATAGTTAAGGTTATAGTAGTTTAGGTCTTAGTTAAAACCTAGAGGTTAGTACTTATAATAAAAGCTTATAATAGTAGTAGATTTATAAGTTTATTATATATACTGTGTTTAGAGTAGAAGGTTAAAGGATTTAACTAAGTACAGATACTAGTTATTAGGGTCTAGTCTACCTAGCTAATAGTATAGTACTGTTCTAGCTACAAATTACTTATTAGAGTAATTATACGTACCTTTTAGTTGTTTTAGCATAGTAGGCAGAGCTATGTACTAACATTATAATTAATCTAATACTTAAAGCATATGCGCGTAAGAGTATACGTAGATAGAATATAGGTTTAAGTCTATAGGTAGTTATAATTATAAGAAGCTCTCTAATATTATAATCCTAGGTACTGTTTTGTATATTAGGTTGTTCTACTCTGTACAGGTCTAGAGTTAGCTAAGCTAGCCTAAAATAGACTCTAGGCTAAGAGCAGGCTATATATATAATTATAAAGCTAGGTATATGTGTTTAATTACAGGCCTATTACTAAAAGCTGCTAGAAGGTCTAGTACTAGGTACTCTTTAGGCCTAGGTTAGGCCTTATAAAAAGAAGGAAATATTATTAGGTCTAGTCTGCTTAGCTAATAATATAGTACTGTTCTAGCTATAGATTACTTATTAGAGTAATTATACGTACCTTTTAGTTATCTTAGCACAGTAAGCAGAGCTATATACTAATACTAGTATAGATAAAAGAACTTTATAGAATTATAAATATTAACTATATAGGTATGTTATAGACTCTTCTTACAATGTTAGCTACTTTCTAGTTAAGAGGTTATTGCTTATAATACCCCTTATTCTACTAAGATTGTTTAGTTCGTAATAGAAACTAACTATTTAGTAGGTATTAAGCTTTTTCTACTATAGTTTGTTATTAACTTAGACTTTAGAGTTAGTTAGTATTTAACTTATTAAGTTACTTATTATTTAACCTACTTATTATTAGGTTTATACAAGATATATACACTAAATCTATTATAATATTTTATTAACAAGTATATTACAATTTTTTATACTACAAGTTAAGGGACTAGGCTTATTTTAGTTACTGCTTTTTGTTTTATACCTTTATTTATTATACTTCTTTGTAATAATTAAATTATAACTAGTAGTATAGTAATAATTATAAGATATAAGCATACTAGGCTAAGGTTACAGATTTTAATACTAAGACGCAGACATTTTCAGAATATTAAGAACGTAATAATATTATTATTATTTATTTAATTTAAAAAGATATAATAAAGAAGAGTATATAGTTAAAAGCACTAACTAAAATAAGCCTAATCTCTCTGCTTATAGCATTAAAATTATAATATATATATTATAATAAAAGGTTATTAAGAACCTAGTAAACATATTCTTTATAATACTAGAGCTAGAGTAACTTAGTAAGTTAAATGTTAAGTAACTCCTAATAAATCTAAGAGTTAATAGCGTACTTAAGTAGGCAGGTAAGACTTAATATCTACCTACTAGTTAGAGACTAGAATCTCTAGATTTGTAGGTTAGTATGTTAAGAGGTTAGTGTCTACTAACTGTAGGTAATAACCTCTTAACTAGAAAACACTAGCCTATCTTATAAGAAGGGCCTAATAACCTAGCTATAAGAGCTTAATTCTATGCCTACAAAATTATATATATCTACCTCCTTAACTACTCTAAGTAATATATTATTTAATAGAATTTCTAATAAGGGATACTAGATTCCTTAATATACTCTAAGCCCTAGAGTAACACTAAGACCTAGACTTCTCTAATACTAGTAGCGTAAAAGTATGCTCTAAGTATACCTACTTGGTACTATTGTGCCTATTAATAATAAGGCTCTATATTATAAATACAGTATTAATTATATATAACCTCTTCTTAATAATAGCGTTTTTTACTACTAGTTTAATATTAATAAAGTAATAAAGGTATATATATTTAGTTAGCATGTCTTATTAGCGCTTACTTTAATAATACTAGAGTAGGCTACCTAAGCTATAAGATAGAATAGAACTATTCTAGGTATTCTTTTTATAGGCTTCTTTAAAGAAGTAGGTTTACTAGTCTTTAGAAAAGTAGAAACTATATAAAGTATAAAGTAGCTTAGGTTATTACTTATAAGGTAGTTAATAGTTAGTTATTAATAACAGAGTCATTATAAGTGTAAATAAATAGCACTACTACAAGTCTAGAGTCTATAGAATAATAATAAATATACACTATTATTTTAAAGAATTAATTTCTAGAGAGTGTAAGGTAATACTGTTACTATAATTACTGTTGTTTATAGCACTGTTATAAATGTATTAATTAAGTTTCCTTCTAAAATCTAGCTATAAAATTAAGATATAAAATATCTAAGAGCTAGAAAGTCTATTTATAATTAGCTATAGTATAGTCTAAAATTTAACTTTTATTAATTAGTAAGTCTTACTAACTACTTTAGTTCTTTTATATTACTTTGTAGATATATAATTTCTAATATTTAACTTAATGTTATTCTTTTATACTAGCTTTATAGTAGTTAAATAAGCTATTTACTTTATAAAATAAGTAAAACAGCTTTTAAACTAATGTCTAACCTTTTTTCTTTAATTTATTAGTTTTCTAATATTTCTAAAGAAGTTGTTTTACTTCTTTAATCTACCTTACTATTATAAGCTTTATTTAATTAATAATCCTTACTATTTTAGATATATTACCTTTATTTAGAAACTAAGAAGAAAAGTTATTATACTTATAAACTTAGGTATTAATACATTACTAACTAGCTACTAAATTGTAGTAAGATGTAAAGAAAACTTACTAAAGTATTTTAAAGTAATTTAAGTATAATTTGCTCTAAACAAGGAGTTTATAGATATACTTTTAACGTTAGTAGAGCAATATCCTTGTTGCTATTTGCTTACACGTCTATAGAGTGAAGGGTCTTTCTGCCTGCGAATCCTGACGTCAAAGTCTGTCACTGCTGGTCTCTGCGCTATCGGAGAAAGTGCGATGCATGACGTAGGCGGGCTGAGAAGAGACGCACCCGATTTAGCAACGCGCCACAAACTGCTGCAATTTGCAGTCGGTTGTAGATACGGCTTATACATTACCGCAGGATCATTTAGTGATTCTGGGCTTCTTTCTTGGTCGCTTTACCACGGCAGCCCTCACCATCCATCAGGATCTAAAGTCTTTTCGCAATGTCTAGACGTGTATCGCACGGCACGCCGATGGCCTCAACCCACCGGAACCAGAGCAATGCGGTTGAAGCAACAATCCACCTATCAGCATTCAAGGAGGCCGCAATGCTCGGAGGCGAAAGCATCTCGGAGCATGTACGCGCGGTAAGAGTGCTGAAGATGGAGATGGCGCCGTCATTTTCTCGGTCAAGAACCCGACCCCACCACCCCACTATCCCACCTCCGACACCATCCCCCGCGCCCCTCCATCTTTTCCTTGATCAACATAAACTTTCCCCCTCCTCTCTTTCGTCTTCACTCCCATCCCCATCACATATCACACATCACACACCATGTCTCTCGGTCGCACAGTAAAGCTCAACACCGGCGCGTCCATCCCGTGAGTACCTAACTGCCCCAAGAAACATACCGTGGTGGTCAAACACTGACAGCAATGCCACAGTCAGTTGGGTTTCGGAACATGGCAGGCCGAGCCTGGTCAGGTTGAGGCCGCCGTCTACGAGGCTCTCAAGGCTGGCTACAAGCACATTGATCTGGCCAAGGTCTACGGCAACCAGAAGGAAATCGCACAGGCCTTCAAGAAGGCTTTCGCTGAAGGCATTAAGCGCGAAGACATCTTCATCACATCGAAGCTCTGGAACTCGCAGCACAAGCCAGAGGACGTCGCCCCTGCGCTTGACGACTGTCTTGCTGAGCTCGGTCTCGAATACCTTGACTTGTACCTTGTCCACTTCCCTGTCGCTTTCGACGAGAAGAAGGACGTCCACCAGAACCTTTTCCCTCTCCAGGATGATGGTGACGTCAAGATGCTCGACTCTGTCTCCATTGTTGACACCTGGAAGGCCATGACCAAGCTCGACAAGAAGAAGGCCCGCGCTGTCGGTGTCTCTAACCACACCCAGGAGCACCTCCAAGCTTTGATCGACGGTACCGGAGTCACCCCCGCCGCCAACCAGATCGAACGCCACCCTCGCCTCCTTCAGACCGACTTCATCAAGTGGTGCGGCGAGAAGGGCATTCACATTACCGAATACTCTGCCTTCGGTAACAACATGGTCGGCGAGCCACTGCTCATTCAGCACAAGACCATCAAGGAGATTGCCGACCGCGTCGGTGCATCCCCCGCACAGGTCATTCTCGCATGGGCCCAGGTTGGCGGTCACTCCGTCATCCCCAAGTCTGTAACCGCCAGCCGTATCCGCGACAACTTCAAGGAGATCGAGCTCTCCGACGACGACTTCAAGAAGATTGAGCAGATCGGCAAGGATGAGCCCCGCCGCTTCAACATTCCCTACACAGCCAACAAGCCAAGATGGCCCGTAAACATCTTCAACGAGCCTGAGGAGAAGGACGCACCTCACCAGGTCGTCGTCAAGGCCTAGATGTCTTGAGAGTAAAAATGATACCAAAATAGACCAAGAATAATAACACGTTCGATCGCATACCTGAGCACCCAGTGTTCTTACTCTCACGTAATGTGAAACTAGACGCCTGCAACACCCGCAACGACAAGTAACGTAGCGAAATTAGCTTAGTGCAGACCTCGATTAACTCTGCGCCGAACGATGTGCTAGCGCCCCACAGAAGCTTATGTTTTATGTGTTGTCCGCACGAGAAAACGACTCGTGACATGACAGCAGAGACTCGGTATCACAGCAACTCCAAGTACGCATAACCAAACTGCCCCTGCCCATCTCGATGGATAGTTGCTCGCCTATGGTGGCGAGCCGAGAAGGCTCTACAGGGACATGCGCGTCTACCTCATCAGCTACATTGAGGTACCGACGCCTTGATTTTTGCGTCACCAGCTGCTATTCCTCATGTACGTATGCCGAAGTCTCGATGGCTATCCATCACGTCGCTTAACGGAGGTCGGTTGCCCAGGCCGCCAGTGCTGCGATCCATGCTTCCACTCTTATTTTCAACCCGCCAACGGGACACTCATCGAGTCTTTTTAGGCCACCTTTCGTCTCACCCAACCTTGGTCTTATGTTGTACCTGCTTTGATCGCTTGATTGTCCTTAGACCTCACCACGCTCCAGTACCAATTGTCTGACCCTGATGTCCATGAAGGGAGTTTCATGGCTGTCCTTGCCGCATTCGCAAACTATCTACCTTTCGTAGTAGATCCACATGTTGGAGTGGATGGCACATCCGGGGAACGGTCTTGGAAGCTCAAGGCCATGCTGAAAGAGTACGTAGTCCAGCTAAGGATCAAGAAACCTTGGAACGAATGCACTCAGAAAATAGTAGTGAGCATTGATACACGATGCTTAAGAGTACTGTATGGTATTTGTAGAACGGAAACGCTGTGAGCTCTCAATGGCAAAAGCAACGGTCTTTAGAGGACGGCTGCTTTCCATAACCGTTTTGAGAGATCGACAGAGGTAGTAAGGCCTCACACCAACATTCAAATTCCTTCTTTACCCAGGCCCAGATTGCACCTAAGAACGAAACACAGCGCGGCACGACGGGCGCCGCGGGCCGACCGCCAAGCACATATACGAGAGTATGTGGGTGAAGCCGGGATCAGCACTAGGTATGTATATGTACAAAACATACTACACAAGCTCCGCCGCCAATTTAACCTCAAGATTGTTGCCGATACTTAACTTCTCCATTCCGTCGCACAACGTACCGATGCTTCAGTCCACTGTTGGCATTTCTGCGGCTCTCGTAGGTATAGCCGCGCTCGCAAGCTTCTATGCCCTTCAAATTCTGTCGCAAACATCTCTACCTTCAGGCTTACAAGTTTCGTCGTCTCCTACCATTCCTGACGAACTCGCGCTTTCTTTGTCAACTCTAGTGATCAATCCAGATCACCATTCCACCGTGAACGATACACGATCTGTCACGGTCTCAGTCCCAACCAAGCTATCTCATGAGCAGATACTGGCGAGATATCTTGTAGGCTTTTTTGGAGGGTATGTTTTCGCGCCGGAAAGGAGGGCGTTGAAACTCATGGGGAAGCGGCTCGTCAAGTTTAAAGGTGATTCCCGCTCTTCATTCTCTCACAGACAGGCTGAGCGCTAAACGAGTAGTAGAGCTGAGCCACGTGCCAGAGTCGACCCACCTCTGGGCCACTGCAGAACTCGACGATGGAAAGCTGCCACCCGTACACTCCGTCCTCTTTGGCGCATTCAGAATTGTTGATATCCAGGTGCCAAATTCCGCCGAGTCCTCGCCTTTGCATTCAGGCCCACTATATAGCTACATCGATTTTGCCTTCGGCGCTGACAAATATTTCATCGCTGGCGTGCATCGCTTTTTTGTATCAGAACTCGAGGGGGCAGAATGCAGCCAGGGGACAAGATGCATCACGGTCGGCTTTGCGCATACGGGCTGCAATCCCAGAGAAAACAAGCCGCTTGGGCCTGCTATTCTACAGACTTTGCATCTATGGTACGCAATGCTACTGTTCAAAGAAGGGGTTGTGGAGATTTTGAAGATGAAATAGGTCAAGTGGGACATCAACGGTTCAAGAGGAGGCCGTTAGACCAAGTCAATGACATGGTCTGACAAATCTTACTGAACATAGGTCCATTGATTTTCGAGAAGCAAGAGCCTTGTTGATGCACTAAACGACCACTTCGCCGCTAATCTTTTGGGACACTTTGTGATGATTAGTCTTTGCTTGTTCGACGCTGAATGTATACTCGATTTTTGAGTGGAGTCTTCCGTTGCACTTTTGTTCCGCCTGTCTCTTGGCTCCCAAATCACGGTACATCCGAGCTACGCTGACCCCTCCACTGAATTAGTGCTCTTGGGTGACTATGATGAAGGATTATGAGCGCATGTGACATGCGATAAACGGGTAGGAGCTATCTGAGGCAGTCTGTGGGGCTTCCATCTGGTCCAGGCACTTGACAGTCTTTCGAAGGGTCTAGAGTGGAGATGGCTGTTACATCAACACTCGGAGCTGGATTTGCCGCGAAACCTGAAGGATTTGATGTTGCGTTGAACAAGCGCATGGAACATGTCTGTGTAAACATAAAAGTATGGTGAACAGCAGTTCGACGCGATATGTAGCGAGCAACGGTTCAGGCATTCGCACACCGATGCACCAGATTGAGAAGGAAGTGTAGAAGAAGGCTTGCAGCCATAACATGCGGCCATGCAAGGCGAGAACACACAAAGAGGTAGATGATGAAAGAAAACTCTAGACAGACAGCTAACGTGTGTGGTAGAAATCGTAATGGTCACAAACGATTGATGCGTACTCTAAGTGTAACTTATCTGCAAATGCGTAACTAACATGTCGCTAAAGGGAAGCGTAAAAGAATATGAAAATCTACCAAACAAGCACCCCCTTCTGCTGTTCCTGGTCAATAGCATTCCTGTCCTCACCATCCACCGTCCTCGGTGCATCAAAGCTGAGACCAGGCTGTTTAGCGGGGTGGATTTCCCTGCCCTCCTTCTTCTCCTTCTTCCAGTGCTCCGTAACGACTTCGCGACAATTCTGCTGAAAGAAAATGGGCGCTTTCTCATATTTGGGGTGGAGGAAGCCTGCCTTGAACACACCACGGTTCAGGTTGGCTTGTGCGTTGTTGCACAACACTTTGTCTTCGCGCATGACACGCTCGTACATGTCGGCAATGAGGTGGAATTCTTCTTCTGTCGAGTCCTTACACTTGAAGATTTCGTAGTGCGATGTGGATGTACTGGGAGAGTGAGGCAGGAACTTCTGGACCATGAGGAAGTGTTTGCCGACTGTCATGGAGACGTTGGGGAAGTAGTAGGTGCTGTGGACGTTGACACCAGCGTCGATTTGCTCCTGGGTGGGCGCGCAGGCGTGCTGGATGTGACCATCTTTGAGTGCACTATCGAATGAATCAAGGTTGAGGAAGGCGGGGATGTCGGGGTGCGTTGTCGGGCAGTGGTAGCACTCGTTGAAGTTGTCAGACGCAATCTTCCAGTTGTACTCAGTCTCAAGTGTGTACACATGGTCGAGATGGTAGTTCTCGAAGTCGATACCGGCGTAGCGCTCCTGCACATCCACGTCCTTGAAACACTGATCGAAGGTGACCTCGGGCGTCTCCTTGGCATCCAGGTTGATCCATATGAACCCGTTCCGATCGACCCGAGTGTGAATAAGGAAGACATTTTCTGCAGTGGTCGAGAACGCGGCCTGGTCGATGTTTCCCGAGCCTTCTTCGGTCTTGTTGTCGATCAGTACCTGTCGGGTCTGCCTGGAAGCGTTATGGAAAGCCTTGATCTGGTTTTCTGAGTCGCGGATGATGATCACATCGAAGCCTGCAAACTGATACCGGAGATAGTCGCCGGCCTTGGGGACGCGGAGAGTTGAAGTCATGAAGAGCCATCGGTTGGAAAAGACTGATCGACGCTCAAATTCGTACATCTCGGGTGATGTGTACCATGATGCTGGCAGGGCGCGGACAGGCTGCTGGTTTTCCTTGACGTGCTTCTCCTCGACCCGTGCCTCTTCCTCTTTGGGTTCAGCAGCCTTCTTCCTGTCCCAGCTGAAGTAACCGAGCAGACCAGACATGCTGTTGAGCTTAATGCAGTGTTGATGTGTTGGGTGTGATGATGTGGTGTAGAGCTTTGGTGTTCAAGTGTGTTGTGCTTGTATTGAAGTGATGAAGCTTACGGGGCAAAGTATACAACACTCTTATAACAACCAATGTTGCGGTTCCGCTCGTCAAGATGACATTACGTGACTGGGCCAGGTGACCAGTCTCCAACCATGGGGCAACCGAGCGCGAATCCGCGGCGATTGCTGATAGCGTTGCGATCCGAGACTCGACCAGACCCGACTGGCCTATCCGTTCCCCACAACCCCATGCGCATAGGGTTAGGCTTGCCGCAGGATTACCACATGTGGTCTCACACCTCGCGATGCTACTTGAGCTGTGGTGGAGGCAGTACGTTTGTTGCCTTTCGCTTGGCGGGAATTATAATCATTGTACCTATCAGTGTTTGGTCAACATCTCAAGACCTCTTCCAGACAAGACAATACTGGCATTCGAGACTCGCGAGGTTTGATAGGGTGTTTGAATCGGGAGCTACGAACGGCTTAGCTTCGTTGCGAGTTTCCTAGAAGGGTAGTACTTTAGCTCGAGGCTAGATAGATGGACGAACTTGAAATACATCAGCCAATCGCATCGCGCGTGGTGATGTTCATCACGTCAAATGTGCGAGCAGTTTGCTGGTGGGATGCCAGAGATAAGCTGCACTGAAAAGGCTGAGCAGGCTTCTAGGCGCGAGAGGCTTTGTCGTTCACAACAAAACCTGATTGGCGATCCTCTTCGTCAGCGCAGTACATACGCTGGGTCGAATACAGCGTAGAGCCAGGAGCGAGGCATGGGCAGCAAGTTGTTGATCTCACAGCTGGTTACAGCGTAAGGAGACGAGCTTGGACAGCCGCTGATGGAAGCTCGGTCTTGCTAATCACGCTGCGCACTCACCTTCTTGGCCAGCCAATCCTCTCGCCGCTTGTGCAGTCGCGCCCAATCTGCAGAGCTGGGCGGTGCAAAGATGGCGATCAGAGTTGCATTGTGCGACGGAGATGAATGCATATTCAAGAGCAAGCATCAGAAAAGCTACCACTCTGGAAGAACCACCTCTGACCCGAGGTGACCATTCATTCAGCTCGGATCGTGTCTGCTATCTGTTACACCCAACTTCACGCATTATCCACATCACCCTCCCAACCCAGTCGTCTTCATCACGGGCCCAAGCGGTTCCAGTGCGTCAGTCGCAACGGTGTGACCAGATACAACCCCCGCTCTACCCATCCACCTCTTCCATGCAACACCCTCCGCTCTGTCAATGTAAAATTTCAAATGCCACCAAAACGCCGTTGAACAGCCCGAACTCGGCTGTCCGACATGCAGAAGCCGTCTCCAAAGACGGCCAGCCGAATAAACGGTTTTTCGTTAGTAGAACATGGACCGTGTAGATCCGGGGAATGTAACATCAACTTCGTTTCGCTGTGCATGGTGCAAGTCCTCCACCATGCCATGCCGTGTCGAAGAGAAAAGAAACAAAACACGCTAAACGCCAATGCAAAGACCGATCCGATGCACTCACCCCGCTCCTGTGGTGCTGATCTGCTGCTGTTTCTGGTACTGCGGCGAACGATAGCTATGTCGATGTGGCGACGCGGTACGATGGCTTTCCGCCGAAGCCTGTGGGTTCTGGCCGTAGGGCGGAATCGGCGCGCCCATGTCGGGGTGGCGCGATGGCGAAGTGCTCTTGTTCCCACCAGCATTCGCAACGTGTCGTACCGACGACTCGCCTGCCATTGCTGTGGGGTTATTGTCTGCGTCGGTGATCTGCGGAGCGTTTCGCTCGTCCTTGCGCTTTGCAATGCTCCCTTGGTTCTTGGGTGATGTTGCCAAGACAGCCGCGCTGGGGTCTTTGCCTCGCTGCTCCCAGCGTCGCATAATCTCCTTGGCGCTCATGTCGGTTGCGCTGTCGTCACTGAGGAGTTCCATTATCTCAGGAGGCACCTAGCAGGGTTAGCAGAGCTTGTGCCAAGGCATGTCTAGCCACGTACCTCGGAGAATTCATCATTGTTTTCAATGAGATCAAAGACCACCTTGACCGCGCCTTGATCGACGCTGCGGACTTCCTTGTCGTTGCTCTCACGGAGGATGTTAGGAGCTATCACGGTTGCGATGTTCCACGTGTCCATCTTGTTACCCGACTCTTCGTCGACGGTGTGGAAGGAGGACACCCAGTTGAGGAAGCAGAACAGAACCTCCATCGTATCGCGGTGCGCTTTCGGCAACAAACACAGCACCAGATGGAGGACCTTCTTTCTCCGCTCTTCATCCTCAATGTCTGTCTTTGTCAGTCATGGTCAAGCGTGCCGTGACGGAAGTGCTTACCATTGGCTGTCATGAACAGCTTGTAAAGCTTCAACGTCAGGACGGGATCCGGCATGACGCGCAGGAAGCGTTTGAGGAGGTTGGCGAGAATGACCGGGTTCTTCGAACTGAGGTCGACTTGCTCTACGCCCTTCTGATCTACCTCGACCTCGAGTTCTCGCAGTGCTTTGAGATTGCCGTTCTTGCGGAAAACACCCTCGATGGACATGTCCATGTTTCGCATGGCGGTGATGGCATCCTGAAGCAACGCTGGGACCTTCAATGCACCCGGTCCCACGCCTTCCGTGCACTCGCAGCCCTTCTTCTCCACTAGCCACTCGAGGGACTGCTTGAATGTGGCGTTCTCGAAAGCTGGTTTCTCCACCGTGGAAGGCTTCTTTGGTTTGCCTTTGGCCTTGCCGAAGCCAATCTTGCCCCAGAAGTTGTTCTTCTTGGACTCGATCAGGTCAAGCAGATCCTCCTGATTGTATTGGTTCTCGTCAAGGAGCAGGCCTAGCTGCAGCACAGCCAGCCCCTTGAGTTTGAAGTACTCCAGTGGAGACAGTTCAGAAAAGAAGGTGCGGGAGCGACCCTCGCCCATGGTGTTTAGCTCTTGGCCACCCGAGAAGTCGCGGCGGTGGCCGTGGCGCACCTTTGCGTGGTCTTGGCCCAGGAGCGCTGTGCCACCAGCGCGGAAGGCGTTGGGTCTTTGCTCTCGCTGCTGTTCCATGGCGGCCATGCGGGCAATGTCGTCTAGGGCAAGCGAGTTGACGGCGAGCGTGGCGCTGTTCATGTCGACTTGGTCGCGTTCGTTGACAATCTGCATGCCACCGCGCATCTCCGTGTTGGCACCCGCTTCGTAGCCTTCTGAGCCGTCGATGATCCTCGATGCACGGGCTCGTTTCATGGTGTTGGAGAGGTGCTTGTCTAGGCGGGTGGATCTCAGGCGTTTGATGTCCGACATGGACTGTTCGTACGCAGCGTTGGAGCTACCCTGGCCGGTGGAGTTTGTGTCGGAGCCATTGAACGACTTGGATCGGGCGTCGGCTCGCAGGTGAGGAGGTGCCAGCGCGGCACCGTTGCTGTCCATGCGGTGTCCCACCGAGGAATCATAGCCTGTCAGGTTAGGATCATCTACAGGTCATTAGTGGGACGAATGTACTCTTGGAAGCGACGTGCGAATTCTGGGGCAAGGTGTCAAGATGAGGATGCTGATCGGTCCCGAGGGGTGTGGAAGGGGAGCTTACCGGACGTGTGAGGCAGGGCACCGCTGGAGCGCAGGGTAGCCATGAGGCGGGCGTGGGCTACCTTGAGCAGGTGGACATACTGGCGCAGCTTGGTGACGTGACGGAAGCCATTCTCGGCGTCTGGCTGTGCGGCAGCGCAAGCGGGGCAGAAGACGCGTTTCGACGAGGGGCTCCAGTAGGCCTGTCTGATGTCGTGGCGCAGGTCTGCGTTGCAGCTGCGGCATACCATGCAGGGGTAGTTGAAGGACATGTGGTTGAGGTGGAGACACTTGTCTTCGACCTGGACATCGCAGATGGGACACGCATCTGCCCATCGTGGAATGAGGACAGCGGCTTCGGCGGTTTGGTCGCGCGTGGCCTCGTCTTCGAGCTTGGCGTCGAGGGCATTGACCTGGGACAGGAAGCCTGTGAGGCCGGTGGAGCTCCTCGTTTCGCGCTCGAGCTTCAGGGCGCCTTGCAGGCAGATGCGAATCAACAGCTTGAGGTAGTGGGCCAGTCCGGTGACGAGGGAGAGGAGCTCCTGGGTGACGCCCAGACGGCGAACGCCTGTGCCTTGGGACTGGGTGAGGAGGGCGAAGAAGGCGACGACCTTTTTGCAGAGCAGCTTTGCCTCGCGAGAGTACGTCAGGCCCTTTGGGGTCTTGGCGAGCAATTGGGCATCGAGGTCGTCGGCGGCGTTGAAGAGGAGCTCGACGTGGATGATGAACTTCTTGGCGGCCATGACGCCGTCGACGTAGGCGCCGTTGCTGACGTGCAGCAGCATGTCGGAGATGCACGTGGCCGACTTTTCCTCAAAGGCGGACAGCGTCTTCCAGATCCAGTTGACCTTTGCCTCCATCTCCTCCTCTTGCTGTCGCACGTTGTCGCGGACGGCATCGGTGGCGTCGGTGGCGTCGGCGTCGGCGGGGTGCAGGCTCTCGATGATGGGCTGGCCGGTCGAGTGCAGGCGCACGTTCCAGTACTTGTGGATCATGTAGCACTCGGGGTGCCAGTGCTGGTTCTGGCCATTGCGGTAGATTTCGACAAACTGCTTGAGGATGGACGTCTGGCAGCCGTTGCAGCGCTGGGCGAACTTTGTCGAGTAGTGGTAGTGGCAGTAGACGCTGCCCTCGTGTTCGTAGTAGCTGTCCGAGGCGCCGAAGACGGTGGGGCATACGGAGCAGGTGAAGTGCTCGATGTGGTACTTGCGCTCGAGGGCGGTGATGTAGGAGCCGCGGAGGGCCTGGCCGCACTCGTGGCACAGCAGGTCGAGGCGGCGGAAGTAGTCGGTCTCGCAGAGGGGGTACTGGCCGGGGGGCTTTTCGGGGACGGGGAAGAACTTGGAGGCGACAATCTTGCCGCAGTCCTGGAGGGGTCAGCAGGAAGAAATTGCGAGTAGTGCGTGCAAACTAGAGCATGTAGTGGGTGCAAGAGCATGTAGTGGGTGCAAGAGCATGTAGTGGGTGCAAGAG
>SATZ01000485.1:0-28155 GCA_004335205.1 Ascochyta viciae-villosae | reverse complement strand
CTCTATATATAGTAATAAGTCTACCTTGTTATCCTGTTAGTAGTTTATATAGATATGCAGGTAAGTTTCTAGCTCTTAGTTCTAGTGCTTTGTTTATCTATTAGTCTGTAGGTAAAAGGCTATACTAAGGTAATAGTTAATCTTTAAATAATAGCAGATATTAGACTAGAATTAGCTAGTAAACACTAACCTATAGTCTAATATTAGAGTATTAGAGGAACTATATTTAAAGAAGCACTGCTTAAGTAGTAGTTTAGCTACCCTCTAGAACATAACTATTTTAGTTATAGGTAGGTACTAGACATACTTACTAAACCTATCTACTAGAACTAGAATTAAGTTATACTTATTTCCCTAGTTATCCTTTAATATTAGTAGGTCTGTTATAAAGTTTAGAAAGTAATACTACTAGAGTATATTAGGTACTAAGAGTAGGACTAGTAGCCTCTATAGCTTATACCTGTAGATTTTATTTAGTTAGTATGCTATATAACACTACATATATTTATACACATTCTTTTTTAGGTTTAGCTAATAGTACTTTTATTTTAACAGCTAGGTAGTCTTCTTATAGCTATAGTAACCTCTTATAAGGTTATTATAGTTCTTTGTAAAGATAGTTTAGTAAAGAGTTACATCTTAGAGAATCTACACTTTTCTACTCCTACACAGGATCCTACTAGAGTTAACTTCCTAGTAGTAGTAACCTATAGCTACTTTGCTTACTTCCTAACTTATTAGCAACTTATAAGTAGTGTTCTGCTCCTAAACCTATCTAATATAGTTAGTTAGGCGTTTTAGGGTGTCTAGGGCGTATACAGATTTACCTTACGCAGTATTATTTACAAGGTAAGTAGGTAACCTAACTTATCTATTAAGGTTATAAAGGAGAGCCTCTGTAATATTAAATCTAAGTTCTTAAGCTTTAAATAATTTAGATTAACTCTAGCTATTATAGCCTGTAGATAGCTAGTTAAGAGCTAAGGGAGATATATCTCTAGTACCTATTAGTAGGTAGAATTCCTTAGAGGTAGTTTTAGAGAGTTGCTAGGATCTCTTAGAACCTCTACTAGGGCTGCTTATTACTCTAGTTGCCTATTTAACGTTTTAAGCCTTAGACTTCTAGATAGTCTATATTTAAAGCTTTTATTAGAGCGTTAGTAGCATAGTATTATATAGTGCCTACTACTTCTTAATAACTAGTCTCTTTATATAATCTAGATACCTTAATAAGCTATCTATAGAGTTCTCTAGTCTAGGCTTATATTTAACTTTAAAGTTATATCTAGCTAGCTCCTCTGCCTAGCCTGCTTACTTAGAGGAGAGTTCCTTTATAGTTATAAAGTATTATAGGTTGTTATAATTAGAGAGTACTTAGATTGTTAATAGGGCATACTTAAGGTAATGTTGCTACTGCCTAAATGCCTTAATAATTATAGCTAACTTCTTATTATAGGTATGCTATCTAATTAATAGGCCTTAGAACTTCCTGCTCTAGAACACTACTAGCTTCTAGTATTATTCTGTTAGTACTCTTAATAATTATAGTTGCAGCAGTATAGCAGCTATAGCAAAGTCTAACGCGTTAGTAAGAACTATTATTAGCTTAGTAGAGTTAAAGTGCTGCAGTACAGGTGCTTTAGTAAACTTCTTCTTAATAGTAAGGAAGGCCTAGTATACTTCCTCTAGCTAACTCTATAGTTTGTACTATCTTATTAGGCCTTTTTAGGTTTTTGCTAGCGTTTTCTTCCTCCTCTTTGTTAAAGTAGAGCCTTCTAGCTCTAACTCTAGTCTCTAAGCAGAAGTTATATAGTCTACTAACAGGCAGACAATTCTAGAGTAGTTAAAGATAAATCTTTAGTAGAAGTTAGTAAAGCTAAGAAACACTTAGATGTCCTTATACCTCTTAGGCTTAGGCTACTCTTAGATTGTTTACACATAGACAGGATCTATAACTACTCTACTAGGCGTAATAATAAAGCTTAGGAACTTAACTAACTTTATTATAAATAAGTATTTACTTATCTTACAGGACAACCCCTATTTAACAAGTTAATCTAGAATCTCTTTAATATAGGCTTAATAATCCTCCTTATACTCTAAGTATATAAGAATGTTATCTAGGTATACTATATAGGTACAGTCTATTAGGCCTCCTAAGGCTCTCTAGATATAGAATTAGAATATTACTAGAGTGTTTGCTAATCTAAAAGGTATAACTAGGTACTTAAAATAACTATACCTAGTCAAAAAAGCTATCTTCTACTTATTACCTTTCTTAATCTAGAGCTTATAGTAGGTGTTACGTAGATCTAGCTTAGAGAAGATAGCAGCTTTTAATAGCCTATCTAGTATCTTATTTATAAGAGAAATAGGATACTAGTTCTTAATAGTAACCTTGTTAAGGCCCTTGTAATCTATATAAAGTTATAGTATACTATTAGCCTTTAGCACAAACAGGATAGGTGCTCTAGTAGAGGACTTACTTAAGCAGATCTAACTCTTCTCTTATACTGTATTAAGGTAGGCCTGTAGTATTTCTAGCTTCTTTCTAAAGAGGTTATATATAGGCATATTTAGTATCTTACTCTCTAGCTTAATATTAATAGAGTAATTATAATCCTAATATAGTGCTAATACACTAGACTAGTGTTTGCTAAATATAAACTACTTATAGTGTAGCTCTAAAGGAACATGCTTAAGCTCTTCTAGGTCTAGTTTATTGTCTATAGAGTTAACTAAAGGGTAGTCTTTATTACTATCTAGGAGGACTTAGGCTATACCTATAAGTAGCATCCTAGAGCGTTAAGAAGGCTTATAGATAATACTTACTACTATACACTTTCCTATAGCTTTAGAGAGCTATAATAAATCTAGGTACTGCATAACATAATACTAAAAGTAATCTATAACTCTAAGCATTTTATTTTAAAGCTAGAGGAGTCTCTTATTATAGAAGTATTCTGTGTTAAGAATAGTGTCTCTGCTTAGCCTCTAGGCTAGTAGTTATCTACTATCTTCCTAGTTACTTTTTAAAAGGTTATTAACTGTCTCCTCTAGGACTTAGTAGACTAGGTTACCTAGGTGTATTAGGTATGCTCTTTCTCTTAGTTCTATAGAGTAGAATAGGTTCTGTATAGTAGTAAGGTGTACTTTCTCTATATTATTAGAGAACTACTTATATATACCTTTAGAGAAGTAGATATATAGGTTAGTAGATACTAACTATAAGTAGCCTAGTACTAGGTTGTATCTCTTAAAGGCAGCTAACTAGAACTCTTACAGTCCTATAGTTTTAACTATACTATTACTATCTAAGTAATTAATAGTTAGATTATAGGGTTATTAGATGTCTAGGTAGTTGCTATTAAGGAATGTAGCTACTAGCCTTTAATAGAACAACTTATGTTCTAGGTAGAGATTATCTACTACTTACTAACTAATAAGGTTTAGCTCTGCTTCTAAGTTATAGAGGGCTTAGAGTAGTGTTAGGGACCTATTAGAGTTCTAGAGGGATATAGTAACTATAATACAGGTTTATTTCCCCCTAGTTTTAGGCTCTAGTTATAGTTAGAATAAGTTAGTAACTAGAGCTTCTCTTTTCTTAACTCTCCTGTTAGCTAGGAGTTCCTGTTATTATTTCCTTTATAGTAGGAGTTATAATTACTATAGTTTTTCTAGTAACTCTTTTAGCTGCCCTAGTCTTTGTTTTAACTCTAGCTATAGTTACTATTATTAAATTAGGTAGCTACTAGAGTACTATTACCCTAGCTATAGGATAGTATGCCTCTACAGCTAGTATATCTCTTATTCCCCTTCTAATTAGGAGATATAGTATACCTTTTACTGTAGTTAGTGTTACTACTCCTATAAGTAACTATAGAATAAGCTAGTATCTCTATATTATAGAGAGCTTATTTAAACTTCTGCTATTACTAGATATTATCTAGGCTGCTGTTACACTAGATTTCCTGCTAGAGGTAAGGTAGAGTTTTAGACTATACAAAAGCAATTTTAAAGTTATAGTCTTTAGTACTGTTATTAAACTTAAAGAAGCTATACAGTAGTAGTAACTCCTAGCAATTTAATAGTATTAAAAAGGTATTAACTATATTACCTTCCCTCTACTTAATATTAAAGAACTTAGTATAGTTCTTATACTTAGTAAGGACAAGGTCTTACACAAGTTACTTCTTCTCTATCTTAAGGTTAGACTATAATTAGATAGATCCTTAGTTAATCTGTTATTAGATTAGTTTATAATAGATACTAAACTAAATAGTACCTATAGCCTAGTAGGTTCTTGTAATAGAGTCCTCTAATACCTAAGCGTATTAGAAGGCTGTCTTAATGTCCTTAATCTACTAGTCTACTTACTATAGAGATAGAGCTCTACTCTTAGTACCTAGCTTAGGTTTAGGTTAAATGTTGTTTAACACTTAGATAATCTTTCTAGCCTTATTAAACGCTAGCTAGTTAGGTTCTAACTAATTTCTGCCCTTAGTTAAGCCTAGGGCTTATAAGGCTTAGTTAATCTAGTTCCTCTAGATAGCTAATTTAGCTTTAGTAGCTCTAGTAAGCTCTGCCTTAAAAAGATTCTTAAGAAGTTGCTTAACAAATAAAGGCTAGCCTATAGTTAGGATAGCTACAGGTTCTACTCTAGGCGCTCTTGTAGCAGACAGAGAGTCTATATTTAAACTAGTTACTAGGTTTATCTAACTCTAATAGGATAGCGTATCTATTAGAGGGCTAGTAGGGCTATAAGCCTGTTTATCTCCTAATTTAGTAGGACCTAACACTTAGTTATTAGATATACTAGGCGTTGTATTAACCTAGAGTATACCTAGTAGTAATAAGTTTACTACTACATTATATATAGGATACCTCTAGGCATCTGTTAGGTTGCTACTAGGGCTAGGCTGTTATAAGCCTAGTGCGTTGCTATTGCTAGCAGTATATTAGTAACGTTAATTTCTAACTATTATAATAGGTATAGAAAAAATTAGAGATCTCTTAACTGCCTCTTCTAAGAGAGAGTATAAAGGATTTAAATTATAAGGGCACTATAGGCAGCTAAGAGATAGAATAAAAACATATAGTATTAGATAAGATAAAAGACAAATCCTTAGGGGTTAAGTCTCTAAGGATTTAGGGGAATATACATATATTATATAGGCTCTAAGAGGTAACTGTAGTCGCCCTAAGGTGTTCCTAAGGGTTAGCATACCTAAGGTAGAAAGCCCCTAATATAGAGTACTATATATAAGGCTCCTCTTTGTTAATTTAGTCTATTACTCCTATATCCTACTACCTTCTTTAGTAAGTTTCTCTAAAAATTAACTTTTTACTCTTTCTTTTATTTATTCCCTTTCTAGGGCATTATGCGCTATTCTAGCGCATATTAGCTAAGATAGGTACCTTTAGGTAGAAAAAGGTCTTTCTAAGCTTTTTTAGTACTAACTAGTGTATAGCAGCCTATTCTATGCTGTTCTAGGCTATAGCAGACTATATCTACCTATATAGGCTCTAGCTTTACTTTTTTTGCCTATTATAAACTTTATACCTATATCTAACAATATAGCTAACTATACTATCTAGTCTATCTATGTCTATATCTGCTGTATTACCTAGTTCAGCACTACAAAGTATTATATAGGTAGTATAGTTAGCTACTGCTTTTCTCTACTTAATAATAAAAATTATTAGATCTATAAGTTCTAGCTCTTTAAGCTTAAGAATAGGGACAGTATTTAGACTATAAGGTGCTAGAAGTGCTTCCTTACTAACTTAGACTATTTTATAGTATATTTAGCTATTTTAGGCTATTTTAGTGTATACTAACATCTTATAGATACCTAAGAAGCACTATAACTACCTTATAGCTATTTACTAATACTTTAAGAACTATAACCTTAAAGAACGTACTAAAGATAAGAAGAAGCCTAATATTACCTATCTTGCTAAGATCTGTTACTCTTTAGCAAAGAAGATTACAGTATAGGTCTTTTTATCCTATTATAGAGTATTCTAAGCTATTCTAGTATATAACTAACTATTCCTAGTAACTATAGCTCTTTTGCTAAAAAGTTATACCTTTACTCTAGTACTATTACTTCTACTTCTAACCTAATTACTAATGTCTAGCCTATTAGTTATAAGCATAATAAGGTATCTATCTAGGCTAAGGTTAAGGGTTAGAAGTATAAGTTAGATACTAAGATTGCTACTAAAGCCTTAACCCCTACTAAGAAGGTAAGTTTACCTTCTTTTTAGCTATTCTTAGTTATTATAGCGCACTCTAATATATACTAAGCTAAAGGCACTATTATTAACACTAAAGTAAGGGTGTGAAATAGTTATACTACTAACCTAGTTATTAAGATTTTATTCTTAGAGACTAAGAGAGATGCTGCTACTAGTCCTACTAAGAGTTAGCTAACTAAGTGTATTAAGACTAAGGAGAAGAAGTATAATATGCTTCTTACTTATGCTAGTTCCTTATAATTTGCTAGTAGATATAATAGATAATTTTATAGTATTCTTAGTTATTTTATAGCATTCTAGGCTATAATACTATACCTAGGGTGCTTTAAGATACCTACTGCCTCTATAGCTTTTAATAATATATAATAACCTCTTCTTCTACATTCTTAACTATATTAGGCTATTATAGGCTATTCTAGTATACTTTGTTCTTTGTTAGATCTAAGTGCTATTAAATACCTAAAACCCTATAAGAAAAATAGTAAAGGTAACTTTAGATTTCTTCTTATCTAACTTAGAGATTTCTAATTTTTTAGCTGCTAGGCCTAACTATCTCTCTTCTTTTTAGGAGGTTGTTCTAGCTGCCTTTTAATAGTCTGTAAGGTTTATTATCTTTTTAGAAGAATTCTCTCCTTTATCTAGAACTCCTTAAGGGTGTTAAAGGAAATATTTACTGTAGGCTTCTATATGTTCTCTTTATTACTATATCTAGTCTACTTTATATAGTATAGCTATTATCCTTTATTATCTTAGCTTCTTTTAATAATTCTTTCTATATTCTATATATTATTACTAAAAGTATAGAGTGTGTCTATAATTTAGTAATCTAGGTATAGAATTATCTCTTTAGAATTAAAAGGTTCTAAGAGGGATATATAGAACACTAGATAAACACTCTTTAGCCTAGGTAGGTCTACTTTAAATAATATTAGCCTAATCTAAGCTACTATACGCTCTAGTCTAATATACTTCTAATCTAGTTTCTGTTCTAGCCTTATAGACTTTATATAGTAATTTAAGACTATTACTTAGTTTTCTATACTAAAAGGTATTAGTAGCCTGCTCTTGTTTTAATATGCCTTCTAGTACGCATTTACTGTAAGTATCTTCTTTTTACACTCTTTCTATAATATAAGCACTTTAGTTACAACCTATAATTCTAGAAGTAATACTCTCTGCCTAAGAGGTATACTAGGCTAATCTGCCCCTCTAGGAGCTATTCTGTAGTTTGCTTAGAATAGGGTAGTCTTTATAGTAGCGTAGAGGCTATTATTATATATAAACTCTGTAACTAAGATCTATATTACCTAATTATCCTACTCTAGAGAGCAGTAGCACCTTAGGTACTACTCTAGGGTTTAATTCTGTTTTTCTATCTATCTATTAGTCTGTAGATAATAAGTAGACAATAAAACTCTTCTAGAGTTTAGGTAGTATTAGAAGGTTCTCTAGTAGCCTATATTTATTAGAGGACCTCTGTCTAAGATAATGCGTTTTAGAACTCTATAGAGTTAAATTACTTCTCTTATCTAGGCCTATACAAGATTAACTCTATTCTAATCCTCTCTTACTAGAATATAGTGTGCTATCTTTGTTAATTAGTATATAATTACAAGTATTGCGTTATATACTACTCTAGTAAGCTTACTTAGACGCAACTCTGTAATAAAATCTATTATTGCTTCTTCCTATAGCTTGTCTAGTAGTAGCAAAGGTGTAAGTAATCTATATAGACTGTGTTATGCTAGAGTTAATCTCTTATAAGGCATATATTCCTAGTAGTACTAGCTAATATTCTCTCTTATATTCTTTTACCTGTATTAGCGCTAGAGCTTTTTAAGTGTTCTTTATACACTAAAGTGTCCTGTAAGTAGGCTGTTATAGTACTTTTATAGCGCTGTTGCCTTCTCTTTAGATATAGTAAGGTGCTTTATACCTAACTAAGCTAATATACCTTATTCTAGGTTGTTCTAACCTGCCTTAGAACTAGATTTATCTAACTAACTTTCTATGTCTAGTTCTGTACTAGTTTCTTCCTATATAGTCTGAAATTCCTTAGAAGCCTGTTTATTAGCTTTCTAGAATTCCTTTAGAACTATCTTTGTTTTAGGCAATATATTCTTGTATTTACTAGCTCTTGTTTATACTACTAATACCTAAGTAGTGTAATTCTTCTTCTTTAAGAGTAGATCCTTTAGTAGTTGTATAAAAGCTTTGTTATACCTTTAAGATAGTTTTTATACTTCTACTATGTAATCTAGCCTTTATAATAGCCTATCAGCTAGATTTATACTTTCTAGTCTATAGTTTAGAACAAAGTTATACTAACTTAGTACTAAGTATAACTTAACCTGTTAGTAGTTTAGTACCTTAGTCTTTATAAACTACTTTAGGTTTATATAGTCTGTAAGAATCTTAAAGTAGATTTCTAAGAGGTAATACTACTAGTGCTTTATACTCTGCACTATAGCTAGCAATTCTTAGTTATAAGTATTGTAGTTGTACTCTGCTTAGATAAGTTTGTATAAGTAGAAGTTAACTAGTTTCTATTAGTCCTTATTGTCTAATTCTAGGCTATTCTAGCTTAAGATACCTAAGATTACTCTACTTAAGGTATTAACCTCTAGTCTTGTTAGTCTCTCCCTTTTAAAGTAAGCAAGTATAGGTACCCCTAGAAACGCGTTTTTTAAGCACCTTACTACCTCTTTTACCTCTTTTAGTAAATTTAGGCATTAACCTTTCTTTCTCTTTATAGCTAGCCTGCCCTAGGCTTACCTTAGTAACTTTTTTATTAATATAGTTAAGAGTAGTATAATATAGCTAAACCTTATAATAAACCTTCTATAATAGTTTATAAAACTTATAAACACACAGATATTATACACAGTAGCTAGTACTAGCTAGTTCTAGATTATTTTAACTTGTTCTAGGTTAATACTAACCTCTTCTAGAGATACTATGTATCTAAGGAACTTTATATACTGTATATACTATTTACACTTAGAAAGCTTTATAAATAGCTTTACTTTACACAATCTTGTTAAGACTTTCTTAATATATCTAATATATTCCTCTTCTATATTTAAGAAGATTAGGATATTGTCTAAGTAGATAATATATATTATATTAACTAACTCTACTACAGCTTTGTTTATATAGGCCTAGAATTAGGTAGGTATATTAGTAAGTCTAAATAGCATTACTATGTACTTAAAATAGCTATACCTTATCCTAAAGGCAGTTTTCTATTTATCCCTTTTCTTAATCCTAATTCTATAATAAGCGTCTCTAATATCTAGCTTAGTATAGACCTTTACTTAGGCTAGACACTCTAAGAATTCTGTGATTAAGGGTAGTAGATAGTAATTTTTTACAGTAATCTTATTAAGGCCTTAATAATCTATACAAAGCTTTAGAGTGCTATTCTTCTTCTTTATAAAGAGAATAAGGGCTCTTACTAGAGATTTTAATTAGGTTATCTAACCTCTAGCTATAAAATTAGCTATATACTTTTAAAGTACTACTAATTCTGCCTTAGATAATCTATACAGAGGCTAGTAGAAAGGCATAGCTCCCTCTTCTATATTAATTGCTAGATTGTTTAAGCTATACTTAGTAAGCTCTCTTAAACTATCTTCTAACGCAATATTAGCATATTTATAGTATTATAGAAGAAGGTTAGTCTCTTTAAGTACTTCTATTCTACTTTATTCTATAAAGGTAACTGTATATATATATATGTCTACTATTAGGTCTTGTATAGTGCGTTTAAAGTCTTTAGCGTCTTCTATTGCTATCTTTTAGAAACTAGCCTAATCTTTAGCTTTGCTTCTTTTAAATAATATACACTAGCTTACGTAGTTAACCTTAGGTTAATATTAGTTAATCTAGAGCAGACCTAAGTATATTTTATACTTTCTTAGGTCTATAACTATAAATAGTATTTTACTAGATTCTTTCTTTTCTTATAAGTTTATAATAGTAGTCTTAACTGTTATAGTACTATATACTAGTATACTACTCCTATCTACTCTCTTAGCTAAAACCTAGGGTAAGAGATTAACTTAGAGTTCTTGCTCCTTTACTACTACAGCTAATAGCAGGTTTAGTTAGGAACCTCTGTTTATTAGAGCCTTAAACAGGCCTAAAGACCTTACTACAGCCTTAACTATTAATAATTAAGCTAGTTATAGGAATAACATGTTATAGAGAGTACTAAGATCCTTGCTTTTTATTAGGTAGGAAATATAGGTAAGAAGGTATAGATCTATACCTTCTGCCTCTTGCCTTTTCCTAGGTCTAATTCTTCTTTAGATTTCTTAGACTTCTTTAGGTTTAAATAGTTAGATATGTAGTATCTAACTTCTCTATAACTAAAATAAGTAATTTTAGCATCTTCTAGTTTTAGCTTCTTACCTTTAGTATACTTATAGTTATAATAACCTAAACTTCTCTTTTTTAACTATTTAGGGGTCTTTTTAGATCCTTCTTTACTCTTAGATTCTTTCTTCTAACTCTTATATTCTTTCTAGAGTTTTTTGCTCTAATAGTTCTTAAAAGAGGTCCTTTAGCAGAAAATCTAGTTAGTAGCCTCTTCTACCTGCGTAAGGGTCTCTCTTCTTTCTAAAGAGTATATAAAGAGCTACTTCTAGATATCTTTAGGCAATGTAAAGATATACTCTATTACTTGTAGTGCTAGGCTATAGGTATTGCTTAACTCCTCCTAGTAAGGCTATATATAATCTAATAGATCTGTTAGGTTATTATAAGTAATTATACAAGCCTTACTTAAAGCTTTATATGCCTACTGCCTTCTCTCTAAGAGAGTACCTAGGGAACCTAGCATAACTGCTTTTATAGTTACCTAGGTTAGTGCTTATAATAGAGATACCTATAGCTAATTAGCTTAATCTACCTTCTATAGACTCTTTATAGTCTCTAAAAGATACTATATACTAAAATTAACCTTCTATACTTCTTATTAGAAGTTAGTAGGTAGTCTTTTAAAGTATTGCTTATAATTATACTTCTAGCAGTTATAGTCTATATAGTTACACTTTGTAAACATATATAGCAGCTCTAGGTGTAGTAGGCCTACTATTAATACTGTTAGAACTATAGTAGTAAGTTAGATACTACTATAAGTAGTTTGCAGCGCGTTTGTATTACCTATAAAGTATTTAGCTTATACCTCTTAAAGGCATGCTACTTTCTAAAGCTTTATAGCTTTCTTATGCTAGGCTTCTAACTCTTAGAGCTTCTAGTCTACTTTATTAACTATTAGGGCATCTTATGCTACTCTAGCCTAATATAGCCTAGTTAGCCTTATACTAGCTAGCAGAAGATAGATATAGGGCTTGTTTAATGTGTTGTTAGATATTATACACTAAGTGCTTCTAGACGCTTTGTTCTAGTGTTCCTTAGGCCTTATTATAGAGGATTTACCTACAGACGTAAAGAGAGTTCCTTCTTTTAGCTCTAGAGTTAATTCTTCTACTTAGAGTTAGAGTGTAATACTTATTATAGGATTCTGTTACTTTGTTTCTTAGTATAAGATTAAACAGAATGTTAGGCCCTAAGGCAAGGTGCACTAAAAGATAAGGTAATAATATAAGTAATAGAGGTATAATTAAGAATAGAGATATATAGTTAACTATAGACTATTTAATACTAGGCATTAATCTAGTACAAGAGACTATTTATACTAGGCTTAACCTAAGTTAGGTTACTCTGTAACAACTCTCTAAGGTGTTAGCTATTAGGCTAATAGTATACCTAATATAGGTAATTAACCTGTTGCATATATAGCATAAGTAAGAAGAGATTTAAATCTATTAGTAAGTTAGCCTAACCTTAGATAGAGTAGGTCTAGGTAAGCTAAGCTTCTAGTAGGTAGATCTAGCGTTTAGTAATATTATAATATACTCTCTAAGTAAGTTAAGTATATAAGACTTACCTATTTAAGAGCTTATACTAATTTTTGTTAAGGCGTGTGTTATATATACTAAGAAATTAGTAAGTAAGCTTTCTATAATACTAATCTATTACTCATTCTACCTTTTATTTTAGTATAACTCTACACTATAGTTAAAGTTAGTACTCTTTTAATTAATCTATACTTATGTTTATTACTTAAACGCTAATATCTATAGAAATACTCTACTGTATAGAAGGTGCACACTGCTGCTATATCTACTGCCTAATCTTCTTACAGGCGCTCTGCCTTGCTTACTACTTTACTACCTCTAAGCTCTTTAAGCTTAGTACTAGCTTCTCTCCTAGGCTTACTACTCTGCTAGCTGTTGCTGTTATTATTAGTACTACTACTACGCTCTTCCTCTTCTACACTACTCTACTTACTCTTATTCTTACTCTTGCTCTTATGCTCTACCTTACTTCTACCTCTATACTTACTCTTACTGCCTTACACGCCTTTAAACAATAAAAAGAAGCAGATATTATCTCTACTTTGTGCTTCTGCCTCTAGCACCTATAGTGCTAAAACAACCTAGTATAAGAAGTTATGCCTAGAGTATATTAATAGTAGTTTAGCTAGTTATTTAAACAGTAAGTGCTATAATTACTTAGGTAGCAGCTCCTGCTGCTAGCGTTGTACCTCTAGGCACAACTACAATCTCTAGTAAGATCTTTCTACTTTCTTATCTGTTAATTGCTTACTAATACTTATAGCTTTCTGCTTACCCTCTTTAAGGCCTGTAAGCTTCTAGCAGCTATATAGTATAATCTACTACCTATAGACTTAGCTCTTAAGAAATTAAGAACTAAGTTTTATATAGTGTTAGTAGTTACTAAGGTTGTAGTTACTGCTTATAGCCCTCTTCTGCTACTCTCCTCTTCTTTTAAGCTGCCTCTGCCTATACCTACTACTTCTACCTCTGCTGCTAATACTGCTACTAATAAGAACAAGGTCTGTGCACTAGGTAAGCGCTATAAAGAGCAAGCTGTTAAGCTTATTAATAGTCTTATTAATAAGTTTGTTAGTAAACTCCTCTTTGTTTAGATTAGGCCTAAGGCTATAGAGCTTTGCTTCTTAATAATACCTTATTCTCTCTTCTAATCTATATATATACCTATGCCTTACTCTTCTATAACTACTGTAATTATATTCTTAAAATTAAGCTAGTCTCTAAATCTCTTAAACTATTGCCTTAATAGATTTTTTGTTAATCTATCTACTAGTATACTATTAGTAGAGAGGTAAAGTGTTAGAGGCTTTCTACCTTAGGTATGCTAACCCTTAGGAACACCTTAGGGCAACTATAGTTACCTCTTAGAGCCTACACAACACGTATATATTCCTCTAGATCCTTAGGGGCTTAACCTCTAAGGATTTATCTCTTATCTTATTTAATACTATACGTTTTTATCCTATCTCTTACCTACCTACAGTGCCCTTACAATTTAAATCCTTTATACTCCCTCTTAGAAGAGGCAGTTAAGAAATCCCTAATTTTTTCTATACCTATTACAATAGTTAGAAATTGATATTACTAACGTGCTGCTAGCAATAACAACACACTAGGCTTATAACAGCCTAGCCCTAGTAGCAACCTAATAGATACCTAGAGGTATCCTATATATAATATAGTAGCAAACTTGTTACTACTAGGTATGCCTTAGGTTAATATAATGCCTAGTATATCTAACAACTAAGCGTTAGGTCCTACTAAATTAGAAGACAAACAGGCTTATAGCCCTACTAGCCCTCTAATAGATGCACTATTCTATTTAAGTTAGATAAACCTAGTAACTAGTTTAAATACAGACCCTCTGTCTACTACAGGGGTACCTAGAGTAGAACCTGTAGCTATCCTAACTATAGGCTAGCCTTTATTTATTAAGTAACTCTTTAAGAATCTTTTTAAGGTAGAGCTTACTAGAGCTACTAAAGCTAAATTAGCTATCTAGAAGAACTAGATTAACTAAGCCTTATAAGCTCTAGGCTTAACTAAGAGTAGGAACTAGTTAGAACCTAACTAGCTAGCGTTTAATAAGGCTAGAAAGATTATCTAAGTGTTAAATAACATTTAACCTAGACTTAAGCTAGGTACTAAGAGCAGAGCTCTATCTCTATAGTAAGTAGACTAGTAGATTAAGGACATTAAGATAGCCTTCTAATACACTTAGGTGTTAGAGAACTCTATTATAAGAACCTACTAGGCTATAGGTACTATTTAGTTTAGCATCTATTGCAAACTAATCTAACAACAGATTAACTAAGAATCTATCTAATTATAGTCTAACCTTAAGGTAGAGAAGAAGTAACTTATATAAGACTCTATCCTTACTAAGTATAAGAACTATACTAAGTTCTTTAATATTAAGTAGAGAGAAGGTAATATAGTTAATACCTTCCTAATACTTTTAAATTACTAGAAGTTACTACTACTATATAGCTTCTTTAAGTTTAATAATAGTACTAAAGACTATAACTTTAAAATTACTTTTATATAGTCTAAAACTCTACCTTACCTCTAGTAGGAAATCTAGCGTAACAGCAGCCTAGATAATATCTAGTAATAGCAGGAGTTTAAACAGGCTCTCTGTAACGTAGAGATAGCAGCTTATCCTATAGTTACTTATAGAAGTAGCAACACTAACTATAGTAAAAGGTATGCTACATCTCTTAATTAGAAGGGGAATAAGAGATATGCTAGCTGTAGAGGCACACTATCCTATAGCTAGAGCAATAGTACTCTAGTAGCTACCTAATCTAATAATAGTAATAATAGCTAGAGTTAAAACAAAGACTAGAGCAGCTAAAAGAGTTACTAGAAAAACTATAGTAATTACAACTCCTACTATAAAGAAAACAATAATAGAAACTCCTAGCTAACAGGAGAGTTAGGAAAAGAGAAGCCCTAGTTACTAACTTATCTTAACTATGTCTAGGGCCTAAAACTAGGGAGAAACAAACCTGTATTATAGTTACTATATCCCTCTAGGACCCTAATAGGTCCCTAACGCTACTTTAAGCTCTCTATAACTTAGAAGCAGAGCTAAACCTTATTAGTTAGTAAGTAGTAGATAATCTCTACCTAGAATATAAGTTGTTCTATTAAAGGCTAGTAGCTATATTCCTTAATAGCAACTACCTAGACATCTAATAACCCTATAATCTAACTATTAATTGCCTAAACAGTAATAGTATAGTTAAAACTATAGGACTGCAGAAGTTCTAGTTAGCTGCCTTTAAGGGATATAACCTAGTACTAGGCTACTTATAGTTAGTATCTACTAACTTATATATTTGCTTCTTTAAAGGCATATATAAGTAGTTCTCTAATAATATAGAGAGAGTACACTTTACTACTACATAGGACCTATTCTACTCTATAGAACTAGGAAAAAGAGCATACCTAATACACTTAGGTAACCTAGTCTACTAAGTCCTAGAGGAGACAGTTAACAACCTTTTAGAAAGTAACTAGGAAGATAGTAGATAACTACTAGCCTAGAGGCTAAGTAGAGACGCTATTCTTAACACAGAATACTTCTATAATAAGAGACTTCTCTAGCTTTAGAACAAAATACTTAGAGTTATAGATTACCTTTAGTATTATATTATGTAGTACCTAGATCTATTATAGCTTTCTAAAGCTATAGGAAAGCGTATAGTAGTAAGTATTATCTATAAGCCTTCTTAACACTCTAGGATACTGCCTATAGGCATAGCCTAAGTCCTCTTAGATAGTAATAAAGACTACCTTTTAGTTAACCTAGTAGATAATAAACTAGACCTAGAGGAGCTTAAGCACGTTCTTCTAGAGCTATACTATAAGTAGTTTGTATTTAGTAAATACTAGTCTAGTGTATTAGCACTGTATTAGAATTATAATTACTCTATTAATATTAAGCTAGAGAGTAAGATACTAAACATGCCTATATATAATCTCTTTAGAAAGGAGCTAGAAATACTACAGGCCTACCTTAATACAGTGCAGGAGAAGGGTTAGATCTGCTTAAGTAAGTCTCCTGCTAAGGCACCTATTCTATTTATACTAAAGGCTAATAGTACACTATAACTTTATGTAGATTATAGGGGCCTTAATAAGGTTACTATTAAGAACTAGTATTCTATTCCTCTTATAAATAAGATGCTAGATAGGCTATTAAAAGCTGCTATCTTCTCTAAGCTAGATCTACGTAACACCTACTATAGGCTCTAGATTAAGGAAGGTAATAAGTAGAAGACAGCTTTTAAGACTAGGTACAGTTATTTTAAGTACCTAGTTATGCCTTTTAGATTAGTAAATACTCTAGCAACGTTCTAATTCTATATCTAGAGAGCCCTAGGAGGCCTAATAGACTGTACCTGTGTAGTATACCTAGATAATATCCTTATATACTTAGAGTATAAGGAGGATTATTAAGCCTATATTAAAGAGATCCTAGATTAACTTATTAAATAGAGGTTGTTCTGTAAGGTAAGCAAATACTTATTTAAAATAAAGTTAGTTAAGTTCTTAGGCTTTATTATTACGCCTAGTAGCGTAGTTATAGATCTTGTCTATATGCAAACAATCTAAGAGTAGCCTAAGCCTAAGAGGTATAAGAACATCTAAGTGTTTCTTAGCTTTGCTAACTTCTACTAAAGATTTATCTTTAACTACTCTAGGATTATCTACCTGTTAGTAGACTATATAACTTCTGCCTAGAGGCTAGAGTTAGAGCTAAGAGGCTCTACTTTAATAAAGAGGGGAAAGAAAATACTAGCAAAAACCTAAAAAGGCCTAATAAGATAGTACAAACTATAGAGTTAGCTAGAGGAAGTATACTAGGCCTTTCTTACTATTAGGAAGAAGTTTACTAAAGCACCTGTGCTGCAGCACTTTAACCCTACTAAGCTAATAATAGTCTTTACTAACACGTTAGACTTTGCTATAGCTGCTATACTACTATAACTATAATTATTAGAAGTACTAATAAAACAATACTAGAAGCTAGTAGCGTTCTAGAGCAGGAAGTTCTAAGGCCTATTAATTAGATAGCATACCTATAAGAAGGAGTTAGCTGTAATTGTTAAGGTATTTAGGTAGTAGTAATATTACCTTAAGTATGCCCTGTTAATAATCTAAGTACTCTCTAATTATAACAACCTGTAATACTTTATAACTATAAAGGAGCTCTTCTCTAAGTAAGCACACTAGGTAGAGAAGCTAGCTAGATATAACTTTAAAGTTAAATACAAGCCTAGACTAGAGAACTCTATAAATAGCCTATTAAGGCGTCTAGATTATACAAAGGGACTAGTTATTAAGAAGCAGCAGGCACTATATAATACTATACTACTAACACTCTAATAAAAGCTTTAAATATAGACTATCTAGAAGTCTAAGGCTTAAAATATTAAATAGGTAACTAGAGCAACAGGTAGCTCTAGTAGGGGTTCTAAGAGATCCTAGCAACTCTCTAAAACTACCTCTAAGAGATTCTACCTACTAATAGGTACTAGAGATACGTCTCTCTTAGCTCTTAACTAGCTATCTATAAGCTATTACAGCTAGAGTTAATCTAAATTATTTAAAGCTTAGGAACCTAGATTTAATATTACAGAAGCTCTCCTTTATAACCTTAATAGACAAGTTAGGTTACCTACTTACCTTATAAACAATACTGTGTAAAGTAAATCTATATATACTCTAGACACCCTAGAACACCTAACTAACTATATTAGATAGGTTTAGAAGCAGAATACTACTTATAAATTACTAATAAGTTAGGAAGTAAGCAGAGCAGCTATAGGTTACTACTACTAGGAAGTTAACCCTAGTAGGATCCTATGCAGAAGTAGGAAAGTATAGATTCTCTAAGATATAACTCTTTACTAAACTATTCTTATAAAGAACTATAATAACCCTATAGAAGGTTACTATAGCTATAAGAAGACTACCTAGCTGTTAAAATAAAAGTACTATTAGCTAAACCTAAAGAAGAATGTGTATAAATACGTTTAGTATTATATAGTATACTAACTAAACAAGATCTGCAGGTATAAGCTATAGAGACTGCTAGTTCTACTCCTAGTACCTAATACACTCTAGCAGTATTACTTCCTAAACTTTATAACAGACTTACTAATATTAAAGGATAACAAGAGAAATAAGTATAACTTAATTCTAGTCCTAGTAGATAGGTTTAGTAAGTATGTCTAGTACCTACCTATAACTAAGACAGTTACGTCCTAGAAAGTAGCTAAACTACTACTTAAGTAGTGCTTCCTTAAATATAGTCCCTCTAATACCCTAATATTAGACTATAGGTTAGTGTTTACTAGCTAATTCTAGTCTAACATCTACTACTATTTAAAGATTAACTATTACCTTAGTACAGCCTTTTACCTACAGACTAACAGATAGACAGAGCGCTAGAACTAAGAGCTAGAAACTTACCTATATATCTATATAAACTACTAATAGGATAACTAGGTAGACTTATTACTATATATAGAGTACATGTATAACTTAAAGGCTTACTTAGTACATAGAAAATCTCCTATTAAGGTAGTATATAGGATTAACCCTTAGAGCTTTAATAGAGTTCTAGATATGTACTAGCTACACTATTCTCTAGAAGTATAGGTAGATAGTAGAAAGGCACTAGACCTCTGTTAGTAGGTAATTAGATAGCTAGAGTAGTAGTATAAACTATAGGTAGCAGCAAAGGATAGCTTAGAGTATGCCTAGAAGAGCAATTCTTGTTAGTATAACACTAAGTAGGTAGATAGATACTTTGCTAAAGGTAAGTAAGTGCTACTCTAAGCAAAGAACCTAATAACTAACTAACTATCTAAGAAGTTTAATGCCTGTTACCTAGGTCTCTTTACTATTATAAAGAAGATTAAGAAGCTAGCTTATAAGCTAGATCTACTACTATTAATAGACAGAGTATACCTAGTATTTTATATATTATTACTTAAGCTATAGAGAGAACCTTTTATAGAGAAGAAGTTCTAGCTAGGTCCTATACAGATCCTAAAAGACACTTTCCTAGTAGAGAGGTATAAAGTTAAAGAGATTCTATAGCACTTTAACACTTAAGTCTGTAGATAAGAGTACTTAGTAAAGTAGCTAGGTTAGCTAAATAAGGAAGCTACCTAGAAGCTACTAGAGAACCTTAACTACTGTAAGGAAATCCTTAAAGAATACCTTAAGACAATAACTAATATAATATAGTAATCTACTTATAAATACAAGGCTAAGTCCTAGTTAGGTTAGAGTAATCTAAACCTACCTTAGTAGAAAAAGAGCTGCCTAAGGAAATTCTAGAATAATACTTATACTATAAAACTGTAAATAATATATTAACCTAGGGTTACTGTCCTAGGGCTGTAGATTAGCCTAGTAACTATCTAAGGTAGGAAATAAGGGTCTTAAGAGTATTAGAGTAGGTATAGATTTTTATATAGTTATTTGCATTTAATCTATTACTATATATTATCTAAAAGAAGAACCTAAAATATAGAAAAGACCTTATAAGCCTCTAGTAAGGCTAAACTTATAGTCTAGACTACCTTAATAATAACGCTTAGAAGTCCTCTAAGCTGCAGACTTAGTTAGAGAAACTATTAACTACTAGAAAGAAGTAGCTAGAGTATCCTTAGCAGAGGGTATATTAGTGCTATAGTAGTACTAACACTTCTCTACACCTCTAGCAGCACTATCCTGCTAGAATATATACTTAATATTCTTATTAATAACTATATTAGAGGCTACCTTCTTACTAATAGTACCTAAGGCTGCTTATATAAGTTAGCTATAGTAAAGGTAAAAAAGTTAAGAAACTTATATTAAAGTGCTGTAGGTTATACTTATACAAAACCTAATAAGCTTTATTATAGTCTACTAGACCTAAACTTAAGTCCTTTACATAGTATAGAACAGCAGCCTTATAGGCTATAATGCTAAGACAGCAGGCCTTAGCGTAGTTAAAAGCAGTCTGCTAGTAGTACTAGGTTGCAGCTAGAATGTTATCTTTAGTTACAGTGTTGCCTTATTAAGTAGTCTTCTTATTTATCTTACGCTTAGCTTACTTAATAAGGAAGTTAAGTATATTAATAGCACAGTAGAAGTAAGGCACAATCTATATAGATTAGCGTTAGGTAGGTACTAGGCAGAGTTCTAAGCTTACTTTAACTTATCTACTAGTATTACTACCTAAGCATCTATAGCACACGCTAAAGTTATTCTTATATATATAGAACCCCTTAGAACACTTAAAGACCTATATAAACAACTTAATTATTCTATTAAGGTTAGAGCTAGACTTAGTAGTTAGCTTAGTTACACACTTATAACACTAGAACTAAGTAAAAGAAGGCTGTAGAGCTATGTTATTAGGTAACGCGTATATAAAGTTAGGTAACTTAGTGTTGTTAATATACAAAGGTAGAGAAGGTATAATTGTAAAGAAGTAGAGTAGAAAGTATATAAGTGTAAGTAGAGTGCAGATAAAGAAGAAAAAGTTAAGGTATCTACTCTTTATATACTACAATACTCTTACCTCTATCTACTGCCCTACTAACATCCTACTACCTTACTACCTACTTTCTAAACAGTTAAATGCCTAAAACTTTATATAGTTAGTAAGAAATAATACGCGCCTAATAGGATACTTACTATATAACTATAAAGCCCTAAGTCTAGAGAGAAAACAACTAAATATATATAAAGGCATAGTTAACACTATATAATTAGCAGATAGACTTCTATAACAGGATTAATTTAAATATAAAGTAACACCTTATATTGTTATAATAAGCTACCTATATATAGCATGTTGCTTAGAGCCTACTTATAAAGGAGAAGAACAACTCTTAGGTACTAACTAGATACCTTATAGAGTACCTCTTAGGTAAAGGTAATAATATATCTAGCTAAACTATTACAGTAGTTAAGTAAATAAGTCTATGCCTCTAGTAACTGTAGTTATTTAGACTAAGGTAATAATACCTCTATAGAGCTTATAGATAAAGAGCCTAGACACTTAAGTAACTTATAAGGGATAAGTAGTTAAAGATAATAGCCTAGAGCAGCATATTACTGTACCTAACACTAGCTCCTAGGTAATTTTAGTTTCTAGACTTAAAGTAGTAGTACCTTATAGAGACTATAGTATAGTAATAGGTACTCTACAGGGAAAACCTACTATAATTAATATATAGTTTACTCTATATCTTCTTATTACTATGCTTCTAGAGGTTAAAGCTACTAGACTAAGAGCACTAGATCCTTAAGAGAACTAGAGTAAGGCTACAGACACTCTATAGGGTAATACTAGCTAAACACTTATTTAGTAAATCTACTAAACTATTACCTAACTCTCTAATAGTCTTTACTATAGGTTTTAGAGTTAATAATCCTAAGAATCTAGAGGTAAGGTTACCTAGTAAGTAGTAAACTAGTGCTAGTTACACTCTGTAGGGAGTTGCTTATGCTAATATAACTAACAGATTTAAGTATCTACTAATAAGCAAACTAGATTTCTTCTAACTATTTTCCTCTTATAATAAAGGTTTTTTTAGAGTTTAAACTAGCAAGTATTAGCATATAGAGTTTAGCAGTCTAGAATAGACTATAAGAAAGGAGAGGGCTATTATTAGGGGCTTTCTACCTTAGGCATGCTAACCCTTAGGAACACTTTAGGGTAACTACAGTTACTTCTTAGAGCCTACACAACACGTATATATTTCCCTAAATCCTTAGAGGCTTAACCCCTAAGGATTTGTCTCTTATCTTATCTAATACTATACGTTTTTGTTCTATCTCTTGCCTGCCTGCAGTGCCCTTATATAAAGTACTTTAAACGTACCTGCAGCGTACTCTTATTATAACTGTATATTTTGTATATTTATATAGCGCAGCTGCGTTATTATACACTTATTCTCCTTAACTACTAGCTTAATTATTTACTAGTTGTTATAGAAGATTATCTAGGCAGTTTCTAGAATTAGTGTAAGCTTATTAAATAGTTGTTTAAGCGCTATAGTCTCTTTAGCAACGTGCTTAAGTGCTAAGAGCTCTGCCTTAGTAGTAGAGGTAGTAACAGTAGCTTGCTAGGACACCTTCTATACTATTAGCCTACTAAAGAGCATTATAAGGTATCTATAGGACAATTGCTAAGTTTTAACATTATTAGCAAATAATGTATTACTATAGATAAGCAGCTTAGCTCTACTATACCTGCTATATTAGATTAACTAATACCTAGTTTAGTATAGGTAAATAATTATCTAGTGTACTGCTTTAAAGTGCTCTTTACTTAGATTATTAAGATATAGAGATAGTTTAGCTGCTACAAACGCTATATCTAGATATAGCATAATTGCAGTATATAGCACTAATCTAACTCTTTCTTAATAGCTCTTAATTTTCTGCCTAGTAGCTTCTCTAGTACTCTTTACTAGATCTATAGTAGAAAGCAGGGTATGTAAGAAGAGTCTAGTTTTATTAAGGTTAAACTTCTTAGCAATTTTATTAATATACTTGTTATAAACAAGTATTATTATCTACTACTTCTAGTTTCTAAGTACTCTAATATTAAGGAACTATTATACTAGACTACGCTCTTTAATTGTATAGGCTGCTGTAATTATATCTACAATATGCTTAGCTTCTAAGATCTAGGTAGAGTAGTATATTACTAGTATATTATTAACGTAGAAAAGCAGCCGTATCTAGCAATTACTGCTAAAGAACAAACAAGGCTCTTCTTTAAATACTATAAGCCTAGTTACTCTTAGTGTTTAAGAGAGCTTCTTATACTATAGAAGAAGTAAGTCTTTTAACTTATATAGTGCTTATTTAAGCTAAACACATTTCCTAAGTATCTTATACCTATCTAGTAGCTTATAGGTTACTACTAGCTAGTAATCCCTGTAGGCATGTAAGAAGGCTCTAACAATGTTATACTATATTATTTTTTAGTTAAATTTAGCTGTAATTGCTATAGCAGTTCTAAAAGACCTAGCAGTAAGCGTTACTGTGTAGGTAGACTAGATTGTGTTAATAACTTAGAGATTCCTATATACTACTATCCTAGCTTTACACTTAAGAAAGTAGCTATTCTAATCTAGTTTGTATATAAATACCTATTTAAGTAGCAGTAGCTTATTATCTCTAGTAAGTAAATTAATTACTTTTTAGGTGCCTGTGTTGTGCAGAGTAGTAATCTCTTTACTTATAGCTTGCTTAAATAGTAGTCTGTATAGATAAGAGAGTAGATCTCTCTATTATTATAAGAGGTTAGAAAGTTAGTCCCTGTATAGCTAATAAGCTTAGCTTAGAACTAGCAGTTACTTCTTCTTCTTCTTCTCTACTAATGCTTGTATTATAGTATATACTGTTTTAAGCTTAGTGCTAGTTAATCCTAATAGAATTAACTTATCTAATAGGTAGCTCTTTCTATAATCTGTTTAGCAGTTATATAGAAGAAAGTAAGCCTCTAGTGTATTACTTCTAGAATCCTCTAGATCTAGATAGCGTATTCTTCTGCTCCTTCTTACTAGTTGTAAGCTTAGGATTAGTACTGCCTTTAATTAATTTAAGTCTTCTATAGTAGCTACATTGCTCTTAACACCTAGAGCTGTAGAAGCAGTGCTCTTAGAGTGCGTAGGTGCAGTATTATATTGCCTAGATCTCTCTAATCTTACTCCTCTTAGCAGGCTTGCTCCTCTAGGTAAGTGCTCTTTCTAGGAGCTACTAGAGTATACAACGCTAGGCTTAGGTGTAAGCTCTAGTATTCTTAGACCTAAATACTCTAGATTCTCTGTATAGATTCTCTGTAACTTACTAGCCTTGTTTATTACTTATACAGGAGATACTCCTTATTTAGTATAATCTACTAGTTAGCTAGGTAGTTAATTATTATCTCTTAGATCCTTACCCTTTAGCTGCTGCTAAGAGTAACCTAGATTTTTAGTGCCTACTTGCTTATAGGCTGCTGTATAGAGCTAATTAAAAATGTTTTTAAACACTTCTCTTATATTTCTAACCTTATTCTTATATAACAGATCTATAATTAACTTAAGCTCCTCTTATAGGTACTCTACTACTTTCTTATTCTTATAGAATAAGCTCTTATTAAAAGTAATATTGCGTGTAGTTATAACCTAATTAAGCTTAGAGATCTATATCCTGTATATATTAGATGCTCTGTATCCTACTAGATATCTAATATAGCCCCTTAGAGTTACTTTAAAGCCCTGCTTATTATACCTAGCTACTTATTCCCTGTTTAGGGGATATGCTTAGCATCTATAAGCAAAAGTTCTACTCTAATCTAGCTAGAGATCTACTAAGTAGTAATAGATTTACTCTAGTTAATAGTACTTAAAGTACTACCTAAACTAATTATCTAATACTATGTTAGAAGTAATTATCTTATAGCTATAAGATAGGCTTATGTTATATAACTATATAGCTACTACTACTACCTCTAGCTAGAGCTTAGCTAGTAGGTTAGCCCTGCTTCTTATTTTAATTAACTTAGTAATAATCTCCTACCTAGCTCTTTCTATACCTCTATTTAGCTTATATGTATATGTTAAAGTGCTCTAGATCTCTATACTATAATCCTCTGCCTATATACTAAATTGTAATTAGCTATACTAAGGTAGTGTAGCAATGTTGTTGTCTAAGAGAATTATAGATATACTAAGCTTATAACGTGTATAAAGGATGTTTGTAAACTTCTTAAATACCCTTATAATCTTATCTAATAACTTAGCATAGATTAGGTAGGTATAGATCTTCCTACTATACTTATCTTTAATTAGCAACATCTATACCTCTTCTAGATAACTCTTAGGCATATTAAAGAGATCCTATACAATCTGCTAGTATAGCTAGAGAGATTGTTTCTTTAGCCTCCTAGATATAACTTAACTAGTATAGGTTATAGCACAGTGTTTACACTGCTAATATAAGGTTCTATTAATCTTAACGTTTTAGGTATTCTTTATAAGTGCCTAGAGCACTGTAGGACCTAGATGCTCTGCTTAGGCGTGCTATAGATTCTTATTATTAGATCTAGGGTAAGTAGTCTATAATCTAAGCTTCTAAGTAGATAGAGTTATGCTTATTATAACTAGATAGATTAATAGTAGCTTGTATTCTATAAAAGTAAGGTTATAATAGCGTGTTAAAGTAGCTAGTACAACGCTCTTCTGTAATAAGCTAATATGCAGTGTTAAATCTAATTCTAAGTACTATACACCTGCCTTCTTTAATTAGGCTTCTAATACTATATTAATGTAAAATCTCTCTACTATAGCAATGTTGTAAAGAATTAGGTCTTCTGTACGTTCTCTACTCTTTCTATATAGTACTTTCTTAATTACTCTAGTGCTAGTGCCTAAGATTAGGAAGAACTGGGTGCTAGCCTCTATATAAGTAAGCTTCTTAGCTTTCTAGAAAGTGTTAGGATTAATAAGCTTAAGCTTGTTAACTATGTAGAGTGCTGCTCTGCTATTAAGTATAGTACTGTTTAATAAGAGATAAGCGTTAAAATCTATAGTTAAATAGATCCTATGCTCTATAGATTAAGGTACTATTAAGTTAGGATCTATTAGTGCAGCTGCAATTAACCCTAGGTAGTTACTGCTGCTTGTTATAGAGTTACTATTCTTTATCTATTTCTTCTTAATAACCTTACTCTTCTAGTTCTTGTACTTAGGTTTGTTTAGGCGTTTTAGAATCTCTTTCTTTACTTAATTACTAGAGGTAAATAGTTTACCTGTAAGAGCTCCCTCTAACAGGTTACAGTTAAGTAGCTTCTAAAAGTGTAATTATCTATATAGGCAGTTAATCTTCTCTTAGTTAAATTAGTTGTTTAATAATAACTATGTTTAAGATTATGTCTAAGCTTATTAACCTATAGTAGTAAATACTCTACCTAAGCTATAGAGAGCTTAAACAAAGTACTCTTAAAGAAGACCTAAATACACTTTGCTAACTTTATCTAGAGTAAGCGTCTTATTACCTAGTACTAAGTTCTAGATAATAGACTGTTGTATAGCCCTAGACTAGTCTAGGGCAATCTTTATTAACAAGTCTAGGAAGTTGTATACTATAAGCTTGCCTTCTACGTTAGTAATTTTAAGAGCTTTAGCCTTACTGTATAGAAGGTTCTACTCCTAGTACTATTTCTTAGAATTCTGCTAACTCTACCTAGCCTTCTAGAGATAAGCTTAGTACTATACGCGTACTAAGTTCTTCTTACTAGTATTAGATAGAGCTAGCTCCTTCTTTAATACCTTAATTAGAGCTTAGAAAGTTAACTTCTTTTCTTTAACAAGTGTTATTATAGCTAGAGTTATAATTGCTAGATCTACTGTAGAGTTAACCTAGGTCTATAGGTTCTACAAGCGCACAGACTAGAAGGCCTAGTTGCTTAATTTAGCTCTATACTTAGTAATCTGTATCTTATATAGGTTAGCAGCGTCTAAGGTTGTTAAGCTAGGTAGCTCTAGTCTCTTAGGCTTAGCTTTATAGATTAGGATTATATCCTTAGCTAATAGATTAACCTGCTTCTATATTTCCTTACTTATAGCATAGAATTAGAGTTAGATGTACTATCCTAGCTATTAGGATTAATTAGTAAGCGTATAAGCTCCCTTAGAGATTAGAGCGTTAGTTATTATATAGATTAATTAGAGTTGTAAAGATATTAAGAGGAGTAGTTACTAAGCAGTGTATTCTAGCTAAGTATACAGAGGGAAATTATCCTAGTCTTAAAAAGCTAGGCTTATAACTATTGTTTAGATAACTAGCTTATAAATAAGTAGAAGATAGATTATTAATTTATATGTAGGTGTCTACTTAGGTTACTATTTATATGCTTATTAAGCGTTCTGTGTTTCTATTAGTTAATTACTTAGTATACCTAATATAGGCAATTAACGCGTTACATACGTAGTATAAGTAGGAAGAGATTTAAATCTATTAGTAAGTTAGCCTAACCTTACATAGAGTAGGTCTAGGTAAGCTAAGCTTCTAGTAGGTAAATCTAGCGTTTAGTAACGTTGCAACAAATAGTTTAGGCAAGGCCTAGTTAAAGATATCTATTTCTTTACTATTTTGCTAAAAAGCAGGCATTAGACAACTAGATTAACTAGTTATCTAGATAAATAATTAATATACTAGCTTAGAAGACTAAGCTATATAAGAAGCTAGCCTAATACTCTAAACCCTTTAGCTTCTCTCTAAGCTAGATAGAGCTAGACTTATGTAAATATATATAATACTAAAGCTAAGTAAGGTTATTTTTATAAATACTTATAAAGAGCTATATAGTTTATATAGTTTAAGAGTAATAAAATTATAAGGATAAGATTATAATATTATATTAATATAAAATAATATATTTAAGTATCTCTTTAAGGAAACTATAATAGTAGTAATAATATAGTAGTTTAACTTAATTATAAGCTATTAAAATTATAGATTAGTTTACTATAGTGTATAACATACTAGTTATACCTTATTATAGCTTATATAATTATAGATTTAATTACTATAGTATTTAGCATAGTAAGTTTACCTTATTAAAAGTTATTAAACTATAAATTAGTTTATAATTATATATAGCCTACTAATTACACTTTATTTAGACTTTTAGTTTAGTAAAGTATATAATATACTAGATATACTTTAATATAGCTTATATAATTGTAGATTAAATTACTATAGTTTCTAGTAAACTAGTTTTTGTAAAGCTATAAGACTTTCTTCTTATAATCTTTATTAGATAATTTCCCTTTTAGGAATAGTAATTACCTAAAAAGGCAACTTAAGCTATTTAGCCTAAATATATATATATTAGGCCTAAATACAGGTACTTTCCTAATTAGGTTTAGCTCTTACCTAATCT